>WEDG01007772.1:0-165005 GCA_017591395.1 Schistocephalus solidus
AAATCTTTGAGCAAATCTGGCAGCATAACTCCATACGCACGGGGCACGTTCACAAACTTCCACCACGCCATAGTGATTTTTTTTTCAGCACCCTAGACCTGAAAACCGATCGCCTACAATTCATTGTTATTCCCGACTCACCCCCATCTACAGCAAATTTCTTTAAATGTACATCCTACCACGGCCACCTCCTTGTTTCTACACATGTCTCCATACCCATCATAACCACAGACCAGGTAACCCAGCAGACGTATAAGTGCCTACACCATCCCCTTTGACTTTACAGGCACTAAGTACACTGCTGAATCTTAGAAATGGGAGCTATGAAACGGAATTAGTTAAATCATTGTCTTTTTATGAAGTTTTTATTCTATTTTCTTTGGTACAGAATTCGGGCCGCTAGCATGTAGCTGCTATGCGTTTGTTTTGTCATTTCGCTAAGTCCTATTTCGATTACTTATACACTTTTAAACGACTTCCTACGGTTTTTCAAATCCTTTTTCAATCTATTTGCGTTTTGAATTTTTCAAAAAAATTCCGTATCGTTTACAATTAATTGTTTTATAAGATGTTGCCTGTCCCAAATGGGTCTAATCAAGAATTTAGACGTTCCTTCTTCCCCCAACAACACCAGACTCCATACACCCGAAGTGGGCATAAGACGTGCACTACCACTTCCTCCTCATTTATACGCTAGATCTTTAAAGGAACAAGTCTAAGTACGAGATACGGCTTTTCTATTTAACGTATCAATACTCGATTCAATCAATTAACGTTTCGAGCGCAAACATAATTAAATTTGAAGAAGAAAGTAAAAATGAGACCAAGCATTCAGAAATTCCTACTTTGGCTTGAAATTATTTTGCTGGTTCTTCGAACTTGGGAAGCATTTTTTGATACATATATCTCTATTTTGCTTGTTTTATTACACCGCCAAACATGTAATTCCTTGGTCTATAGGTTTGGTACTACAGGTTCTAGTATCAGGCTCTGACGGCATCTGATATAAATATTCAGTCCAATTCTTACCTGTTCGCTGTTTGGCGTCCGTCTTGATTTTAAGACGTCTTTAACAAAAAGATGTCGAATCGTAGACCACTGGCTCCGAAGAATCAGGCGACTGCAAATAAAAGGCGACGGTGTGTTATGACAAGCCTCATTACAAATACCTAGCTTTTCAAATCGTTAAGTTGAGCTAAAGCAAAATTCGCGTACTTCAATTATACCTTCGGCTCGATTTTTTTCATGCCTTTGTTCGTGTTGTATCTTTTTGCAATCAGGATTGTGGTAACTGGATGCCCGCGGGCACTCACGTGGCGATGAAAAACGTTTTGGCCGCTGAGGCTTCGTCAATGACCTCAATTTTGCACTCACACACGCACGTGCTAATAAAATGCACTGTTTCACTACTGAAGGTCTCCTAAAAAGGGACTGGCTGGCCATGCTTCGCACAAGTGCAATTTCTCGGCCAGTCACGCAGATATCGACACCGCTGACTAACACGATCGGGTGCTACCGACCCAGCCAGAGTACAGGATACTTCCCAACTGTGCATGGTTCTTGCATAAGCGCAAAAACGCCCTGTCTACACCGTTAGGGACGTATTGTTCAATTTTAGCCAACCTGGGTCCTGTGTCGAAATGTATTCTCGGGCGTCAATTTGCAGTATTCTGGAAACCGCAGGGCTGTAAAACGAAAGCTAAGCGAGTAAAAGAACGAGCATAAAAGGTTTATCATGCCCGTCTCAAGAACAAAGTAAGAGAACATGAATTGCTCACGATTATTATCCTGAAGAGGAGACGTTTATGTATTTTAACGGTCGTTTATGCCATAAGCACCAAGTCTGGCAAGACATTCTGGTACGATTCATTCGAAAAAGCACTCGAGATAGAAAATTTGTACTTCAAGTAATTCGTGCCCTGTTATGGGCTCCTGGTTAACATTTACACAATGCTTTTTCACGACCTCATTCGTAGCACTGCTGATTCTTTTGAACCTACTTTTGCTGTCAGTATGGTAAATTATGCAACTTGTGTATATTTCTGGCTGCTTGTTTGCAATTTCTAATTAGTACACAATTTTCCCGTCGAGTTTAAGGAATTTCTTTTCCAATATTCATATTAAACTTCACACTGAGCCTGTAGATCATTTCAAATGATTTACTCTTGGTAAATGCTTTAATTTCCAAGGAATAAATGGATTTAAATTTCAAAATTGTGGTATCTGTCAGATAGCACATGATGAATGCTGAGGCATCCACTGATGAGCTGATTACCTCGCAACCGTGTCATGCTGCCGCATACTATTTGAGGAACATGCGTCTATGCTTTTAGCTAGTATCGGTGCTATCAGTATGTTAAAATATGCAAAATATCAAAAATCTCTGCGCGTGCAGCATTTCTCTATTTTTTGTTTATCATCCTTATCTTGCTGCATAAGGCATATCCTGAAGACTGTATTCCGTTCTGCCATCGGAGTTGGCCAGTAAACAATGCTGCCACGTGAATTCGCCTCATATTTATGTCTTCTTTCAAATAACTTTCTATGGAGCTTAAAACTCGGACATCTACCTTCGTCACTTTTTCGCCTCTGTAATTATAATATTTGCAAATGCTATCTTTCTAACGATATCTCTACCGTTTTTTGAAGGCCTAACGAGGGGAACCCAGATGAGGCCCCATCAACTTTCGAACAGGAGTTAATGCTACTAGATGAAGAGGAGGAGGTCGACACTGTTTTGGTCGACGAAGGTGATGCCTTGGCAATTGAAGATAAACTGGTCAAACCTCACAGTTGGTCGAGGCCGCCAGTTCCAAACATATCAGCAGTGAACGACAAAATAGTGTTTCAGCAAATTGATGTGGACTTCTACAAGGTAATATAGTCCTTATGCTTTTCCGCTAGGATATTTTTGTTGCGTTTTTTTAAATGGCAATTTAATCATCCTCCTCCTCATCATCATCTTATTCTTCAAGGGCACTAAAATCGAGGGAATGCCAGGGCCCGACCACAGCCCGGTTGCGATCATCCGAATTTTTGGGGTCACTGAGTCGGGCAACAGTGTGGTCGCCCACGTGCACGGATTTATGCCCTACTTCTACGTGCGCGCACCAGACAACTTCCAGGAGACCCATGTATCTGATTTTCGCCGTGAACTGAATCAGGCTTTGTTACGTGACCTGAAGGGAAATCAAAGTGAAGGAATTCGTGAGATCATCTTGTGTGTAACTTGTGAATTAAAAGAAAGTGAGTGCAATAAGAACCCGGTAGTTACATTTCGTGCCCATATTTATTGGATGATCTTGCCGCAAGATGGTTGATTAGTATGTTCCTGCTTAAGTGCTCAGGATAGGACGTATCATTGACTGTGTGAGCTTATTACATGTTTCTATTTTTATTCTTACCAGACATAATGGGTTTTCACAAAAACGAGAAGCACAAGTTCCTGAAAATTGTTCTAGCCCTGCCGCGTTTTATCGCACCTGCTAAGCGGATCCTAGAAAATGGCTTCACGTTTTCTTCGTTGTCTCTACAGGTAAGCAGCTTGCCATTTTTCAGTGATTACTCATTACGTAATTTCAAGTATCTTGATTGTATGTTCTGCATACAAAAACCTGATTAACATCCATTAATCATGCCTTAGTCCTACGCCCCATTTGAAGCCAACATCGACTTTGAGATACGCTTTATGGTGGACGTTGGTATGACGGGATGTTGTTGGATAGAACTGCCGGCCGGAAAATATCTCTACCGAGTTAGACGACAAGCTACAACTCCGACCAAGTCGCAGTCAGGGAATCAAATGCAGAGACACCACTTTTCCAACGAAACCGAACGCCTGTCGCCGCTACCTGGTCAGACACGTTGCCAGATCGAAATAGACGTTGCCTTCGACGAGCTGGTGATCTATCCTACTGAAGGCGAATGGAGTAAGATTGCCCCAATGCGAATCCTCAGCTTCGATATTGAATGCGCCAATCGAAAGGGTAAATTATGCCACACTTTAGAGTATCTTATTATTGTTGATTATGACCTAGTCTATAAATTTGGGGGCTCAGCTAGCTGTTTATCTGACCTATATTTTTAATCAGGGTCCATGACTATATTCATGATAATTCCTTTCAACCTCATGCTTTCTGTATATGTAGGTATTTTTCCGGTTCCGGAGGAGGACCCTGTTATTCAGATTGCTAACATGGTGGTGAATTACGGTGAGCAGAAGCCCTTCATCCGGAATGTCTTTACACTCAACACATGCGCACCCATAGTCGGTTCGCACGTCATCTCCCATGACAAGGAAAAGGATATGTTAGCGGTACTTATCATTTTATGTACTGTATTTCCATAACTGATAAGGTGATGCCACATGTCCGTCTGCGTTTAGTTCGCTTCTATTGCTGCGAATTCCTGCTATTTAAACTTAAAACTGGTTTATTGGAGAGTTGCTAGATACTTTTTGTTGCCCTGGAGTAAGTGTGTCGATTATTGAAGCAATCGGTTCCTGCTCGAAGTTATAATCGCGCAGTTACGGATAGATAGTAAATGATAATGCCTTCCGCGTTTTACTTTTCTCTTGCCGCGTCGTTTTGACAGTTGGTAAGCTGATGGCTAGGTGATCCTAAACCTTGTTAATTTCGCCCGGAACACCACACAGTTTCGCCGTATGTGTGATTCGTTATCATGCGCAGGCAGCATCTTGACGCTGTGTGGGCTGAAAAGTGACAATACGGTTTGTTCTTTCGCTCCATGGCTATGTACCACGATGAAAGTAGCTTGCAAATCACGCGACTGCCGTCTTTTCTGATGGTTTCGGCTCCGTCGAACCTGAGGTTGGTGTCGTTTCCCGTCGACTGAGTCGCAGTTTGAACGTTAGCGTAGTTCCTTCCCACTGTTGATGTTTGTTCGGCCATCTGATTGAGAAGTTGTCCTTCTTTTTTATCCATGCAGGTGCGCTGCCTGCAACTAAACCAGCAGGGTTATGTTTTCTTCTCGTGATGGCGGGCTGTACAGTCGACTGGTTTCCTGTGGTCTGTGTGCGCTTCCAACTTTGTTTGTCCCGAGGAGGCGGGTGATGGATTCGGAAACGTTTTGGAAGTACAGGAGCACTCGACCAAGATGTAGCTTCCATATTCATAAGCCCGGGATATCCGTAAAAGCATGTTACTTCACCATCTTCTTCCTCTTGATGATGGGCACACAAAAAACAAACGTACAGGCCTTCTCCAAGCTATGCAGTGGGGAACCCTGTCTTTGCATGCTAATGAATCGCACGTATTCGTTGCGAGTTAGCGATATTCAGGTGACGCTACTGAGGCATGGACCGGTCTAACCACCGGTTCACCAACTGCTAACTCTGCCATCGAAGATGTGACGATGTGTAGGCCATATCCTACCGGTCAATCAAATTTCACGTGACTATGCAGCAGCCGCATTCTGTGTGCACTGTATCCATATATGCTGTTCTTATGTATCCGCTACTACCCCTGATCATGAGTTTGATGGAGAATCCGAAACCTCGGAGTAAAACGATTGTCAGAGACATCTACTGGACTACTTCTGAAGTACTGCCTTGAACTTTCTCTTGCACATGTGTTGGTAGTATTATAAATTACTCAGTTTGCTGTCCTATGGCAGGGTTGCGACGGGTCACCCTCAGTAGCTTCATGTTCTAGCTCTCAGAGACTGTGTATATAAATGTTTTCATTTATGACTCCGTCAATGAATCTTGCTGATGTATTTCATTGAGACACCATATGATAAACTGATTACCTGCCGCCATTAAGCAGTTGTACTGCCGTATTGGAATGCTTACAGCATGGCTCCATGTCTGATATTCGTTTGGCTTTTTGTTCTGAATGACCTTTGATCATAATATAGACCCAAAAGTTGTCATTTTATTTCTGCATCAGAGGACTTCTGTGCGACTTTATTTTCCCGTAATGCATCGCTTTGTTTGTATAATTGTAACAATAATTTATTGCCTCTCGTTGCTGTGTAACTATTTTTTCATAAACGCCAATCACTGCACGCTCACTATTTGGTGGAAGACATTCATGGTAATCTTCTTTTGATTGTAGCGTTGGGCAGCATTTGTACGTGAGGTGGACCCAGACATCATCACCGGCTACAACATGCAAAATTTTGACCTTCCCTACTTGATTAACCGGTGTGAACACTTAAAGGTGGAATCTTTTCCCTTCCTCGGTCGCATTACAGGCTCGAAATCAGTCGTAAGAGAGTTAATGGTGCAGTCAAAACAGATGGGACGGAGAGAGAACAAGTTTGTTTCTATTGATGGTCGCATCCAGTTCGATTTACTTCAGGTAGGTCGCAAATAGTATCTGCAGTTTTTGGTTGCTTAAATAGCGTTAATTTTAATCCACACGTTCAGTAGACATAGCCGTTTAAGATGGTTTTATCCGTCAATTTTACTGCAGTTTTTGTATTTGAGAGCCGCTAGCAGCTCTTTAAAGTAGTACTTTTTTAGGTATTACTGTGAATTGTCTGATGAGGAACTGCGGTATTCAGGTACTACTTTCTGAACGCTGCGCTAAATTTAACTGCCTTCAATTTTTCAACGAGCCTAGCATTTATCTACATTTACCGAATGCCACATTTATGCAGAAAGCGTCCACACAACCCAAAGTGCAGTAGCCCAGATTGCGTTGAAGTTGAAAAAGCAGCAAGGACTCTTGAAAGTGAAAGCACTCGATGGGCTACGAGCGAAATTAAACCAAAATAACTGGTTGTATGAAGTTTGCTTGCGTCATTTATAGTATCTTATTGTGATTTCACAGTTAAAAACTAACGAAACCAAACATTTGTATTCTGTTTTAGGTTCTACTAAGGGACTTTAAGCTACGTAGTTATAAACTCAATGCTGTCAGCTACCACTTTTTGCAAGAACAAAAGGAAGATGTCCAGCATAACGTGATCACCGACTTACAAAATGGCAACGAACAGACCCGACGTCGGCTGGCAATCTACTGTCTCAAGGACGCATACCTACCGCTACGACTTCTGGACAAACTCATGTCCATCGTCAACAATGTGGAGATGGCACGTGTGACTGGAGTTCCGATTACCTACCTTCTTAAGCGTGGCCAGCAAGTGAAGGTTTGTGGCCCGTGCAGTGTTCATCAATCCTTCTGTCGTTTGGGTTTCAACTACTTTCCTTCCGCCCACTTTCGTATTTTTTGCAGGAAATTTTAGTATCTTCAAACTTTTAACCTCGTTGCAGGTTATATCTCAGTTGCTCAGAAAGGCGAAGGAACAGGGTCTGTTATTGCCCACTCAGCGTCCTGGCCAGGGAGACGAGTTTACCGGTGCGACTGTTATAGAGCCTCGTCGAGGCTTCTACAATGAACCCATCGCTACACTGGACTTTCCAGCCTATATCCGAGCATTATGATGGCCCACAACCTCTGCTACACCACGCTTCTAGCTCCGGCGGATTGTAGTGCCCACGGAGGCGTACAGAAGTTGGTGGATGCCTACGGCCTCTCACCTGATGACTACATTCGAACGCCCACTGGAGCCTACTTTGTCAAAGAGTCGGTTCGGAAGGGTCTTCTTCCTCAGGTCCTTGAGCAGCTCCTTGCAGCTAGGAAAAAGTGAGCCTTTACCTTTTCTGTATTAGTCATATCTATTTTTTTATGGTTTCGCCAATCCTTACATCTTCCATGCCTGAGTTCTGCTATCATGTGATAATGACGTTCACAGCTCATTGTATGTTATGAATGGGTTGATGACTGTTAAAAGGACAGAAATGGCGGCTTCGGCGTTCGTAATGTTTATGTGTTTTGGGATCGCACTATTCGTAAAGTAATGCGCAAGTATCCCTACAGTTAACTCAGTCATCCGATCCAATTATGGAAAACTTGGCAGCCTTGATGGGATTCAAACCCACGATAACAGGGGCAAAAATTCAGTATAACCAACGTATAACCACTCTGAGCTACGAAGCCCCGACTGAGTTTATTCACATTTGGGTAGAGTTGCCCGCCCGATCTATTACAACTTATGCAATCCATAAATTCTGATACCGTAAGCTGTCTGTCCCAGAAGGATTTCCCAAGTATTAAATCTAGAATGCACCAGATGACTACCAGGTTCAATTAATTACTTGGAGTTTTGGTAGATTGATTAAGTCCTCTTAGCCATTTGTGAAAAACTTATAGACCCCGATGTTATTCGAACTTATTACAGTTAGGACAAGGCACGAGTACAGCCAAGCGCCCTAACAACCTGTATCCTTTGGCTCACTTTAAAGCTTTCGATCTTACTAAGCAGGTGGACAAGTTTTGCTCATATCTGAATTTTTCATCGGTCTTTTGAGTGAATTAGCCTAGATTCCAATTGTAAAATGTTCCATAGTATAATTCCGATAGGCTTCACTACCTTTGCATATATCAAGAAGACAGCTTCTGCCCTAGTAGCCCAATTTTTTATTATTTCTACCCTCTAATCTAGCCATGTCACCCTTGCTTAAACCTATTTTGGACTGGGGGTTTTCGCAAAAGGTGCCGTTTTGTAGGAAAAACCCCGGGTTTGGTAATCGATGACGCTCTTTAGCAATTGAAAGGCTACTATCTAATTGCGAACGAGTTGTGGCAGCGTCCATGGCGTTTAAATGCCACCTGAGCTACTATCTATATTTTCCTCGACCGCCCATACAGTTTTCTCTCTATTTATGAATTCATTGTAACAGACTATTGGTGTTGAGTGACAGGTTCCAGGTCTTGAGCCTTCGCCAGTTTCTACTGAAAATCATTTGGACATGTCGACCACTCACGGTGTCCATTCGACTCGCTCCTGTGGTTTTTATGACATTCGATGTAGTTTTTTGACGGCTAGTGTAGGCCGTTGTTGTTCTAGTGTGTGCAAGATGTTGTAGTGCTCACAGAAAAAGCGGGAGCCGATTTGTACAGTTTTGTTTTTTGGTACAAAATTATACTACTTTTTATACTACTATTAAAAGTTATTAGCATTTGCGGAGCTTCTGTCGCATAAATAGTTCAGTTACCACATAAATTTCATTTCATTTTTTGTTTAAAATAAAAAAACACCCGCAAACTATATAAAATTTACAAAAAAATCGTTTGTATTTTTCCGAAAAAATTTCTTGCTTTTTCTAATTAAACATAGTACTTCGGGTTGAGCAACGTAGCCAGGCCCAGTGAGAGCCGTCGCTGCGAGACTACTAAGGCCTGCTGGCCCCCATTCTCGCGGGAAGGTCTGAGTCAGTGCGCGGTTCTGCACCGCCGCGAGGGCGGAGTTGCTCATGCAACTGAGAGTAACAGAAACTTCTTCCGCGGCGCCCTTTACCGCGTGAAGGACGTCTTCGGACGTCCGATGGTGGGCGACGTGGACATGAGAAGGCTCTCAGCACGCGCGTATAGCGAGATCGGCGGTATTACCCAATTCAGACTATCCTCGCGGGCCCTTTTTTGTGAATCAACCTGAATGTTTCACTGCCACACCGATGGCTAGGATTCTTGGCCTAAATAAAATTGGGAGTAGAAACCGGTTCGCTAACAGAGTGGTTTGACCTCCGGGTTACGAGTTTTCGAGCCCTGTGCTGACTCAATTTTATTAAGGTAGTGAGCTATTTGGCTTACCGAGTAATAACGTGCCTCTTTTGACAGTCGCCCGCGATTTCCACTACGGCAGTCCACTGTAGAGCCTCATTCAGTTCAGTTCAGTGTATTTGAGGAAAATAGGCTTACGCCTTTGAAATCCCTATTTGTTACATAAAAGTAGCAAGAATAAGAAGCAAATTAAAGAAGTAACAGTCAAGTGAATGCCTGACATTTTAGTTGAGTAAGAGGTAATCAGTCTCTGGAATTGAGAAAGTTTTTATAGTTCTGTCTAATTGATAAATTCCCAGACAGCTCTAGCCACCTTATGGAGTGAGCACGCGGCGGCTGTATGTAGTCCAGTCAGTCAATTCCAGGGGCTAATAACTATTGGTTAACAGTTTTGTATAGCGCTTGTGATCGCTCAAGGCTTCCATATCTTATGAGGATGCCTCCAAATATTTGTGTAAGTGTGATTTGTCCGAAAGAGTAAATCATGATCGACATTCTTCTTCCTATGGATTAGGTCGTATGTGTATGTTATATCGACACGGAGGCGTCTGTGGCAGTGGGTAGGGCGATTGCTAATGTGAAACAAAGTCTGTTCCCAGTTAACACTGTCATTTCTTCTTCGTTTTTTGGGGCAAATAAGGAGTTCAACGCTCAGGCCTATTTCCCTCAAATACACTGAACTGAAGACACCTGAATTAGTAGGAACTCTGTGTGTTTGGATAAGGCATTTGGGGAACTTGGAATAAAAACTATTATTATTACCTCGAACCACGCCTCACGCGCTGTTTATAAAGTACTGTATTTGGTGATGTAGCACTACCAATCCACATCAGAGACGGTACGCAGAATGATCTCTGAAATCGCCAAAGATATTAGCGGCTCTAGAACCGAACCTCGCGGTGAAGCGCATTTTAGGTGGCATAGACAATCAGACACGCAGTCAAAAATCTGAACTCTTTGGGAAGAATTGGATCTATCTGATGATGCCTTCAGAGAGGTTTAAACTATAAAGATTATATCGGTTTATGTACTTCCGTCTTCTACTCAGGCTTTCAATTTTATTCAGGAGGCCTGTGAGACATCCTTCCTTGGGTTTTCTATTCGATCGTAGTTTTTAGACAAATTCGTTGTATATGCGTGAACAAGGCAAAATCCACAAGGATTTCTCTGTAAGAATTATTTTACATATAAATGCTATGGTATTGTTGGAATGTGTGTAGGAATTATTTTTATGACGCCTAAAAATGTAGCCGAAGTGCATTTAGGACTGAATTATGGCAGTGTTTACCAATATAGTTTCACAACAGGTTAGGTTCGTCATATAAGTTGGTTTCAAGCTTTGGTGCTCTGCATTTTATGGTCTCGGGTGAATGAGGTCGCTAAATCGGTCGGTTTGTCCATAAACGCTGGGGAGACAAAAGTGTTTTCACGCTGCATCCCTGACCAGGAGAAGGTACCTCTCGAGAGTAATGACTGTCAACTTGAAGAAGTAGACAACTTCAAATACCTTTAGCGAGGCTGCTGCCAAATGGACAGGGTTAGGGCGACATTGTCTCTCGAATCGATGCTGTTCACCGGGTTTTCCCAAGCCTTAGGAAGTGCCTATGGACCCCACGTGACATTTCCATCGCCACGGAGATTCGCATGTACCGTGCATCCATCCTGTATATTCTTCTCTATGGATGTGACTGCAGGGCTTTGATCGTAGAAGATGGGCAAAAGCTGGAGCTACTTGACCACCACTGTCTGAGGATCATCGTTCGAGTGAAAGTACACCGAATTCGTTTCAAACGACATGATCCGAACTCGCGGCAACAACGTCGCAAGGATATCCCAAACAACCCAAGGACGATGACTGAGGTAGTTTGGGCACGTTCTTCTTAGTGCACCCCACGAGCCCCGTGTTACTGCCCTCGATCCGCACCGCTACTCAATTGGAGGCCTCAAATAGGGGGTCAGCTCAAAACCTGGCTCGATACAGTTTGTCAAGTACAAGTAACGTAAGATTGATTTTAACATAACGGTTGTTTATCCCCTCCTACCATGCAAGGTGTTTTTTTAGTAAAATGATATCATATGAATCATCATTAATGTAATGGTCAGAAAATGAACGGGCTAGTGGTGGCAGAGATCAAGTGTCGTTTAATGCCTTCATTTATGATGAACGAATAGGGAAATTATGTTGCTGATGATCAAACGGGCGGCTTAGATGATCTGAATCACTGTGATACCGTGTTGAGAATCACCAACTTGCTTATGAGGGAACATGACAGTATATATCCAGGATTGCATTCACGCCAGCTATATCAGCAACGTCGTTCATGACATATGCACATCCAAAAACCTGATGAAAAAAACTATGACCAATATGTTCGGAAATAGACGCCTGTTTATCTGCCTTCCTGTCCTCCGTAAACTCTTCTCGGTTTATTGCTGAATTATAGGTGTTTGTAGACCTCAGACCGGCAAGAAAATTTTGGAACGGCTGATGTGGTTTCTTATGTTTTTTTTAACCTAGCGAAAAGCTTACTATAGAGGGGGTGTAGGGATTGTAGACCTTACTTTCGGCGTATGCCTGGCCAACTCGGAGTTTCGTTTGGTCAAATTGTCAAGGATTGTTCATTTAGCCTCGTACAATTATTCTCCCGGTCTTGGTTATCCTCACGACGCTTCGCTTGCAACCTACCTCCTGCTCACCATCAGTGTCAATGACAAGGAGCTGTTCGGTTGTGTCAGTTTTTGCTCCAAAGTCCTGCTTGACTTCTCACCGGGCCAACGTTAGCTATGCGTCTTTATTAATCTTATCTGAGTTTAATTTTTGTAGAATTTCGAACCATTTGACGCGCAGCATCTTAGTAGATTGTTAATCGGAACTTAAGGTTTGAGTATTCTCCAACCCATCCTCTCAACCCATTTCGGTAGCGGTTTATAATATAAACACTTATATGGATCTTATTTCATGTGGTCCCGCATTTTTTCACTCCAAAGTGAGCAATAAGGTTTTTTTATTGTAACCTGCCCTGTATCTCTTATTTTTGCCATTCATTGCCGTAAGGCTATCTCCTCCGTCCCCCTCTATCTTTACACTTAACTAATCGGACGTGTTTTAGAGCGAAGCAGGAGTTAGCAGTCGAGACGGATCCCTTCAAGCGGCGTGTTCTTGACGGTCGACAGCTCGCATTGAAAATTAGCGCCAACTCCGTCTATGGTTTCACCGGCGCCCAAGTCGGAAAATTGCCCTGCTTGGAAATATCTTCTTCAGTTACTGGATTCGGTCGAACGATGATTGATCTGACAAAAAAATTAGTCGAAGAGAGGTATACAATCGCGAACGGTTACAAGCACAACGCCATGGTAAACCTCTTTATTAAACTTATTACAGGTCGCTGGAATCCGCTTGAAACTTATTTCTTTATCCCGGTCACAGTTTAGATGCCTATTTTAAATCAACAAGCGTGTCCCAGTTCGGTACCATAGTTCAACAACGTGATCTCTGACAATCTGTTTTATGTTCTTTTATGGCGTTACTTAATTATAGCGAGTGATATTATTTGATGTAATTTTAATAGGGTGGTTTGACATCCAATAACATTGGATTGCGGCAAAGGCCCTTGAACTTTGGATTCTGTGGGATTAAAATTGCAGTTTTGGAATCGAACCAATGGGATACAAGGGGTCAGTCAATTATTTACTCCGAAGCGTCCCCTGGGATTAAGTAAAAATAACGACCAGGCGACGTTGACCACGTTAAAGGACTGTTCCGCATTCTCTTGGAAAGTTTTTGAGGCGGCCCATTAACCCGATGTTCAGGGCATACTTATCAGAGTCGACTAGACATCTTGTCCAGCCAATTTTATTTACGCATTGGCCCTCGCACATAGTTTATTCGGTAATCTGTCCGTTAGTTGGCAGCCTACTGATGATATGCCCTTATCATAATGGAGTTTGCGATCGCAAATTTATCCGTGGATCCGCACCCTATACCACTAAAAGCACTTACGACGAGTATCCACAGGTGCTTTGATAAATTTGTCTTCTTTTTATCCAATTTTGACTTGATTTGAAGCCTCCAGGTATCGTTGGTAATTATACAACCTTAAATTTGCTGACCTCTACCAAATGATCGCTTTCAAGACCCTTACTACGTTTTTGGCGGGCTTTCCTTTAATTTTGGATTGTTTTGCCATTAATAAAGCCAATATATGGAACAGGCACAGTTATTATAAAGTCTCATGAATGATACCGCGTAGCCGCCTGGTTTTTCGGACACTCCAAACCATTAGTGTCTCGAAAATGACAGTTCTATGTATCCTCGTTCTCAAAAATTTGTATTTTTCTCAGTTTTATGCCGGGCACGAGATCCGGTTCAGATCCGTGACCTTTCCGCACTGGCCGTCCACTCGGTGCTTATTTGGAAGACAGCCGTGTTGGGTTATCCAAGAGTTAATTGTACTTAAACTGATTTTAATGTAATTAAGACTTGACTGCATTGTCAGGGGGTTCTATTTTGCTTGCTATGTATGTGTTGTATGTATGTATGTACGTGTTGGGTTTTCAGCCTATGCGATCGAGGAGTCCGCCCACTGTACAACAAACCCCAGTGTATTTATAGCCTCTGTTTCTGTCTCGAAATTTTTTTTTAGGTCGCAACATTCTCAATTTATTCGTTTTCCTTATATTGTCTCCCAACTCGATTAAAAATTTAACAGGCGAATGCTTGTTCACGTGTGAATCTTACAATTTCTGACCCGGACTAGTGGCAACCTGTTCGAGACCCCATTGCTTTTTCACGTAGTCACGTAGCTTTTCTCCTTTTTTTCAACTTGGCGTGTGGAACGAACGTAGGCTTAAAAAGTGGTATAGATGTTCACCTCCAGCTGTCTACTTTTTTCACACATTTTATGAACCGCGATTGGAACGGTTCTTGTGGTCCTACATCCTTCAAAGTAGCCTGACCCATTATACGATTAAATGCACAAACACACACTGTCAGTCTTTGTTTTGTACATTCTTCGCATTTCTCTAAAGTTCTTTGCTATTTTCATTAAAAGTCTTCCAATCCTGTGACAAGTCATGATCCTCACCAAAACATTGCATTCTCGACTAACACCATTCTTTTCAATGTGCCATTTTTTCGCTCACGCACACATTTTCTCGAAAAGTTGCCTATTGTCATACTTAAAATATGCCTCCTTCAGGTTATATATGGTGACACGGACTCAGTGATGTGTAAGTTCGGCGTTTCTTCCGTGGCGGAGGCGATGGAACTGGGTCGTGAAGCAGCCGAGTACATCTCCAGCCAATTTCCGAGGCCAATAAGACTGGAATTTGAAAAGGTATCATTTATGTTTACCCTTGCCGATTCACCAGCCCCCCGAATTGCTTATTTTCTTAGTTCATTAGTTCAGCTTCTTAACTCTATTCCGTATATATCATCGCTGCTTTCTAATATAGTCATAAGCATGGCCTTTCTGGCGTGAATTCAGTTCACCGACAGTGTTTAAGGCAGGGTAGGTTAAAGTCAACTGTATTTAGTTATTAATTTCTCACGGCCCAATGCTCGTTCGTCTAGCGGAATCCATGGGTTAAAAGAGTTCTTTATTGCCTATTTTCAGACTTTCAACCTGCTGCCCTGATAGCGCTTACCTAGGCACTTGATTTATGTTGCGCTCTGCTCTCACATCCAATCTACCCTTGTCGCTTCTCATATTACCATTCTTTCCCTTCCATGCTGGTCTTTTCCGCCGTCTCTTAAATTTTGAAAAGTATGGATCCGCACATGAAGCTGTTCATGAGATATCCTCTACTCCTCAGCAAGAATCTGACTCGAAAAACCCTATAAGGGGAGGAGGTGCTTTGGAAATAGGGTCTGTTATTGATTGAGCTGCCCTTTAGGTGCCTCACCTCTGACATTTGTCTTGAGGCTAGGTTAACTGACAGACTTCGGTGGACACCAGCCATTTCAAAGCCGATCGTGTTTCAGTCACAGGCATCACTATTGTCGCCACTACTACTGCTGCTGTTACTACTACTTCTAGTACTACTAGTACTTCTTCTACTTCAACTTTTACTATGACAGTTCAACTGTCACTTTCGATTATGTCCATCGTATGCTCGATAGCACGGGGTTGCAGGGACGGTGACTTGCGCGTGGATTAGTTTTGAGTGATAGTAGAATTTCGCTGCAGCTACCGCACTCCCTTCGCTCACCCGTCTGTTCCCCATGTCAAGACAGAACCAAGAACACCATAGGCGGGGTCCAGCGCAGGTGGTTGGCCCGGCCGGAGAGTCCCCTGACCGTGCCGCCACACCCGAATCATACCCCATGGAGTGGGAGGGCCATAAATGGCAAGATGACTGGTGCGGCGTGAGTCGGCCCCTACGCGTGCCACCACGCCCCTCCCTCCTCCCCCATGTTCGGCATTCGTTATGGGAGCGCAACCCGAATAGCATCTACCGTTTCCTGATCTGGCCCCCGTGTTCGTCCAACGCATCTACCACTCGGCCCGTTAAGGGGGCATTCTACTACTACTACTACACATTTGAAATTATGTAGACACGCATCTATCTGCTGATAAAAGCGAAGGAGGGAGTTCTATGAAGAAGTCGCGAAGGAGATGCTATCACTGGAACGAAAGCTTTATTAGTCTGATGTTTCGAACTTTCACTCGAATCCTCCTTCTTCACGTACCTATCACCAACCGGAGGCATGTCGATCCGTCATCTAAAACTGCTCGTAAGCCTCGAAACTGGTGATGTGGTTGAAGCTTGCACGCCCTTTCAGTCGTGTGATGCGGGCGTTTAAAGAGGGTTATCACCTATCTGCTTTGTTTTTGTTTGCTGTAGTATCGCGTATGCTCCGCTTTGGTTGGTTGAGTGGGTAATTGTGCTGTCCCCTGAAATCTCATTTCCTCTCCCCACAAAGGTTTACTTCCCATACCTGCTGATCAACAAGAAACGCTACGCTGGCCTCTACTTCACGAAGCCCGACAAACACGACAAGATGGACTGCAAGGGCATTGAGACTGTCCGCCGAGACAATAGCCCTCTGGTGGCGAACCTGGTGAATGCCTGTCTTGAGCGAATCCTCATCAATCGGTCAGTGTGTTTCCGCCACTCCTCATCACGGAAGGCTTGGTTTTTATGTTCGATTTTTTTTTGGTGGTATGACTGCCTGTTTGAGCTGGTAGGGGGTTTAAGAACCTTCACTGTCAATCCACCGTTTAGGGACTGTCCTATTTATTCGGCTCATAGACGATCAGGGTGGAGGTGCACCATTTGGCAAGGGCGCCTTGTGTGTCCGCCTAAAGGGAACTGCCCCGCCCTATTAAAATATATAGCCTTGCGATAAATTTCAGGAAGGGTAAAAATACTCGTGTCTCAACGCTAACGCTAACCCTAACATAAAAGTAAACTTTTACCTTAATCTTAACCCTACCGTAAACCTCAGCCCTGTAGTTAACCTATCCCTAACTCTAACATTACACCTAGCCATAACCCTCAACTTAATCTTAAACCTAATTTCCCCGGAATTTGGCGCAAAGCCACCTGTATTGTGGATAGTTCCCATTCCCGTGTCTTGTTTAGGCGACCATCAATGGCATCCTTCCCACCATTTTGCCGAAGGATGCTCTGGGGTCACACTTCTTCCAGTAGTGCGTACAGAAGGTGTTACTGCATCCCTAGTTTACGTGGTAGAGAGTGATCCTTTTTAACCCGTCCTAGACCTTCGTTGTCCTCTGCAAATCAGCTTCTTTTTTGGTAAACCACTAAACGCATTGTTGGCTTCCTATGGGGATTTACTCCTGTCTGGTAGAACGTGATGAGTCATCGGGGCCGGTAGACATCGCTCGCATCTCACGTGAATTCACCAAACTCTACCTGAGTTAGTTCATTGTTTCTGCTGATATATGAGCAATAGTAGTTAACGCGTGCAATCGTGCGCCGTCCAATGGGGTGTCTCGCTGTGTCAACCAACCAGCAATCTAGATCACCTTTCGCATGTCACATTCTAGCACCGTGCTGTGTACGCGTCGTCAGTGCTGAAATTCGCTTAATTCAGTTTATTTGCTTTCGACAGCTATCCCCTTTCTTCTTACATCAAACATAAAAGCTTTTAGGGCAGCGAAACACAACATATTTTTACATCCGGAATAGCATTATCGACAAAGGCAAGGGGGACTGGAATGGCTATTTCTGACTTATTGGCCGTCGTCAGCCAGCCGTAGACTTCTGATCTACAGGTCGTGGGTTCGAGCCTCGGCCGGTGCACAACCTGGGGTTTGATATGGCTGTCTGACGATGACTAATAAGCCAGAAATGGGCATTTCAGTCTCCCTTGTCTTTTCCAGCAATGCCATTCTCCCTATTCCACTACTAGCCGCTGTGCGGCTGCTGGCCAGGCTCGAGAGTGAGCTCCAAGACACAACGGGACGAGTGAGTCCTGTAACCAATTGGTGAGTGTCTACCTACCATTTTACATCCGTTTTCTCAGACAGGCAGCTCGAACATATTCCAGCTTCTTTTAATCGGATAGTAATGATTATTTAAACGTCCCTGTGGGTTTCTGAGACGTGAGTTATTTTACTGAGTAGTTCCCCTTTTGCAAAATTTACTCGACCTATGAATAGTAATCTTTGACAATGACAGATCATCTTTCGAACGACCTTTCAAGTAACCCTACCGGGCGGATTACAGCGGAATTAGTTCCACTAAATGTAAGACCTCGTGTATGTCAGCACTCAGGCTTTTGACGCTGATGACGGCTATTATGCCGAAAATGTCCATACCGGTTTTCCTGTCTTAATCCGTAATAATTCGCGATTAGGTCGTCATATTTGCACCGACAAACCGCTGCCTTCGAAAGATCCGATTCTTTCATACCGCACATGCATTCACTGGAATCCAACTCGGTTGGTTCATTGTCCATACTGATGTATTAGCGACACTGATCGACGCGTGTGATCGTGTACCGGCCGACGAGTTGACTTTTAGTGACAGCCAACCGCCAAACTAGCACATTTTTCGCACATGCAGTCATCTTCTAGCATCGTGATGATAATCGCTTTCAAGGCTGCATTTTGCATACTTTGTTGCATTTGGTACTGACCACCGTTCTGCATACATATGGTTTTGGCCTTCTTGGTTTGGAGAAACGTTTTGTGGTTTTTTAGATCAAGACACTTTCCTACCTTGACCCAAGGACTTAACTTTAAAATTTGTCTTTACGAGTCAATTGAATACTTTCCGATTTCCAAGTTAGTTTACAAGTGATATGTAGTGAGAATTGGGTGTTGGTCTGTTTTTCTAGGTCGTGACTTTAGAAACCAATCATACCATAGCTGAACAACCCATGGCTCAAATAAATCTGGGAAGCTGTAAGCGGGTTAATTTCTGGTGGTGCACTGTATGCCGGTAATAGTTAAAGGTTCGCCAGCTACTAAACAAACCTGCAATGTAGGCACCTCTGAAAGTGGCCACGTTTGTCCAAGAGTTTGAAGCTTTTCCTAGGACCTCTGTGTCTACTTATGCTTTCCAGGGATCCGAGCGCGGCCATCACCTATGCCCAGCACGTGATATCTGATCTGCTGTGTAACCGGATCGACATATCCCAGCTGGTGATCAGCAAGGAACTCACAAAGACGGACGAGGAGTATGCGGGCAAACAGGCGCACGTGGAGTTGGCGCACAAGATGCGCAAGCGGGACCCCGGTTCGGCGCCCCAACTGGGCGATCGTGTGCCCTACGTAATCACAGCCATTGGGGGAAAGGGCACCGCTGCCTACGCCAAGGCCGAGGATCCACTCTACGTGCTGAAACACCATGTGCCAATTGACGCCAAGTACTATCTGGAGAACCAGTTAGCCAATCCGCTGATGCGCATCTTTGAACCCATTCTCGGTGAAGCCAAAGCAAAGTCGGCTCTCTTGAGTAGGTTTCCCCGCCCGACCGCTCGTCCTACAGTGGTCGTTTGCGAGGTCATCTTACTGCTACTTTGTGTTGACATGCCACCCCAGACCCGTTTAGGTCCAATCGAAGTCCTTCCCCCTTTCGTCCCTTTGGCTATGTCCTTTTCGCTTTTCGCTCGTTTTGTGGTGCGCACATCCGCGGTGTGCTTACCAGGCGCTGAGGCGCAGGTTAGCCCCCCCCTCCCTTAGCCGCATTTAGCGGTTTTCAAGTAGTAGTCGTCTGGTGTCTCGGTGATTTGATAGTGACTGGTCGGCGAACTGGTGATTGGAAGGATTTTTGGACACTTTTCAGTGACCATACCGCAAGGCCCTTTGAATCCCCAGCCCCGTCCACTACTGAAGACTAAAACCCTCCTTGCTTTTTACATTGTTCACTCTGTCGACTTCGTTCCAGAGGCGTCCTCTGGTCTTTTGCACTTTGCGGCCTGCTTAGTGTTTACCTCCTTCGCCTACACAGGTGTTATTGAAATTTACGAAAGTTTTATGATTCTCTGAATAACTTCTGCTAGGGAAACGTGCTCACCCACCGCCACTGACAAACCTACATATATCTTATTGTGGTCGGAATTGTCCTTTATTTATGTCATCATTTATACTGGTCAATCTGACGACTTCATTTTAAAGGCATTGTCGGGTGTCCAAGCCTTCACGGTTATTCGAGAACTTCTCACTTTTAACCAAAAGGGGTGAGGAAAGTGCTAAATCACGCAGACATTGAAGTCATATCTTACCCTTTTTTGGATCAGTTGTTGATTTCATTCTTATGACCATCTTTCGTTGTATTTTAGCTGGTGAACACACGCTGGTGAAGTCCGTCATCCACTCCAAGGTCGGTCAGTTGTCTGCATTCACGCAGAAACGCGCGACTTGTATCGGCTGTCGGTCACTGCTGCCTAAGGAGCGTGAAGGTACCAGTCCTTGCCCCTCCCCTGTGCATACCATGTTCGTAAAAATTCTGCCGAAATCTGATTTCACCTGCTCCGTGCTTCAACATCTAGCCATTTTTCGGGTTTAATTTTTTCCCGTGTTCTGACCCTTTAGACGGAGCCCTCTGTGCTTACTGTGAATCTCGGGCCTCTGAAATCTACCAGAAGGAAATCACTGAATTGAACTCCCTGGAAGCGCGGTTCGCTCGTCTCTGGACCGAATGTCAGCGCTGTCAGGGTAGTCTGCATGAGCAAGTAATCTGCACGAGGTTAGTTCAATGTTTTCGGTGTCCGCGGCCTACTGCCTCTGATTTTTGAGAATTTCCCTCCAACTTCGCTCCCCCCCCGGTTTTCGTTCTCGAATGGGCTGGATACTGGAATGAGCATCTACCCATTCCCTCCCACCCCCCGTACTTCAGGTGACCTTGTGCTAAATTCCGACGGGGTTCCCATTCCTGTCTCCTAGCTTCAAGGCTAAAGTTAACCCTCAAAACCCTGACCCTGAAAATAGCCCTTTTAATGCTAAGGCTAACCCAGAGCCAAGCCATACGTTGGGATTTGGTCCGAAGGTAATTTATTCGGATGTTGAGGACGCTATCGCCGATCCCAGGCCTCTGATATCAGGACAAGATAGGACTTATGCAAGGAATAATAATTGAATGTCAAACGACCTGAGCATCTAGCACATGCTACGCGCGATAGCTAGAACATAGTAGTTCGCGTTCAGTAAAACAAACAGTACAGTTAAAGAAGGATGAACAGTTAGCCAAAGGCAGGCTTGTCTGGCACCTTGGCACAGCCGTGCCGTACCGTCGACCGGACATCATTATCCTTTGTTTGTCTTATTACGAAGTTATCACGGCTTTCGGCTGCTAGACGCCCAGGCCTCTTCTGGTGTTCACTTGTATTTCAGTTTAGCCATGGGATCTCAGTTTTTTTCATGGACTCACAGTACTACCAACTCCCATACTTGAGGCGGTGGTCTCGTGTATTCATCCCCTTTTTCTTGGCAATGCGAGTACGTGCTTTTTTATTGTTAAATCTGCTCGTTTCGACACTGACAGTCAGCCTTCTTTCCGGTTACAGTAGCGACTGTCCCATCTTCTACATGCGTACCAAAGTGCAGACCGATCTCGATGACCAGGTAGCCACTATCAAGCGTTTTGGACAACCGACTTGGTAGTGGACGCTGTGACAATCAGGTG
The DNA here is from genome assembly GCA_017591395.1 of Schistocephalus solidus. Classification (NCBI taxonomy): domain Eukaryota; kingdom Metazoa; phylum Platyhelminthes; class Cestoda; order Diphyllobothriidea; family Diphyllobothriidae; genus Schistocephalus; species Schistocephalus solidus. The sequence goes on from WEDG01007772.1 coordinate 21,690, forward strand.
TCTATGGGTGTATCAAGATTACCGTCCTATTTTTCCGAGTTTTTTGTTGTAAACTTAAATTTCCTTACTGTATCTCAATATTTGTATGTCTGAACAGATCCAAAGATCGACAATAAAAATTTTTACGTTTTTCGGAGGCCTTGACGATCTTGGCTTTTCTGTTAACTTGGGTTTCTTGCCTTCGGGGAGTTGAACTTTACATCGATGAAATGTGACTGGAGGGAGACTGTTTTGCTAAGCATTGTCTCTCGGGCAGCTGGAAGTGGATGCAAATCTTCTGAAATCAGTTTGGCTTCATAAGTATTATTTAGTAGCGCACGTTAGACACCTGCCATAATCTGTAATTGGGCAATGAAGGCTGGTCGGGTGACGGAATCATATTTGCCTGTCTGGAGTTTTCGGTTATTCGAAGTGACGAAGCAGCAATTGGCTGTTTTGTAGGTTTGGCGTTCAAATAGTACGCCAGGGGATCCATATTGCGGATTCAATCACTTCTAGTGCTGGATTGTATTCTGTCCGAACGATGAACCGCATGGCCGTAGAATTGGGGGTCAGGGCCCCTCTTGGGAGTTCAGACAGCAATGCGCAGGAACTGGCCGTCGCATAGCATAGCTCCCTTGAGTACACACGTAGGTGGCCTCTGTAAGTTACAAACCACAGTAGGAGCAGGGGATGCGATGCGTCGCCAAGTTACCCACATACATTTTACGTGCCCTTAGTTGCCGTGACATATTTGTCCTAGTTGGCCGCTGCCCGATTCGCAATTCCAATACCATAGTTTCGCAGGAGTATGTTCACAAACCCCGAAATGCTCTTGGTATATAGTAGGGTATGGCAGATTTTTGAGGCTTTTGCAATTAGATTGAGTTTGGATGAAGAAGACACAGTTTTGGCAAGTACTCACTCGGGTAGAGGTCAGACTGACGGAAGCATCGATTCATATCAACCATCGGCCAGTCGGCGTATTGGTTACCCACTCGCGCACACAACCCCTTCAAACAGGTCATATTCTCTCTCTCTCCAATTCAATGTCCGAGACCTGAGCTCTGCTTCTATTCTTGGTAACCTGTAATCTTAAGTATTTGCCACATTTTTTACGGCAAGCCCTGTAAAGTGAGGAACGGCAGAGCCGATCTTTCGCGTTCGTGCTGAGTGCTCTTATTCGGGGCTGTCACAACCAGGCTCAGCCCGCCTTTTTACAGTCTGAAAGAGGGGTTGTTGGAATTATAAGCCAAATCATATATAGGGTGGGAAATAGGCGACAATACGCCGGGTAGTCTACAAATTCCAATTACTATTTTTCTTCCTGTCCCCACAGAAGCCTCGGGCTGAAAATATGCTCACCTCGCAAAAGTTCACAGCTTTCAGCTTAATTGCAGTAACTTGGTCGTGGAGCGTCCAGCAAGACTTTTTATGTCCAACAATTGGGTGCGGTTTCGCAGTAAACAGCTTAGGACTGTCTGCTTTCCTTATTCCCAATAAGCGACCTGGCTAAGAATGTGTTTGTTAGGTTTTTACTAAAATTTATCACTTAACCTGGCACCAGATCTGCGTTTGAATAGATATCAGTTCAGCCAGTGTGTCCTGGCTGCATATCGCAGTACGGACTTCCGTTGTACTTTCAAGGCAAGCTCTATAGTTCCCGTGGCTTGTCTCTTGGGAGCGACCTATCAGTAGCTGAGATATCTTGCGGAGAAAGGCCGCAACAGGCCTTTATGCTGCCTCTTTGTCGTTAGTCGGCCATATCAGGAGCCAAGACTTGGCGCCAACCAGGACTGTTTGGTCACTTAGTCATACGTTGAATGACCGTTTGCATTTGCCATAAGCCGCAAGGCGAAACGCTCGTAATCTTTCCGGTGAACACCGTTCCCAGGTCGCTCCTACTAGTCCCAATCCCAACCGAGGTCTCGTGGGCTGTTCAAGTTCAGTCACGAGTGAACTCGGGCTTGAGTTCTAGGTCTTCCTTGTTTTGGGTTACGGTAAAGCGGGCTGAAGAAATAGTCATTTCAGCTTCCATTTTCTCGCAGGTAAGAACTTTTATTTAAGTATTATTCACCTGGCCCTTGAAGTGCTGCTGGCCATAAGATTTCCAGAGGGTGCTCGGGTTTATTTCCTGTAAAAATAAATGGCTGCGATTAATTAAATCGCATTGGGCCAAAGCATTTGGGCTTGATCAAGCAATTGACCCAGATATCCGAAGTTCATAGAAGACCTAAAGCCCATATTAGCGTGTCCTGCCACTTCACTAGCACGCAAGCCAAGAAGGTGTAATACATGGCAAAGTCAGGTCGTCCAGGTCGTCAGGTCTAATTGGTCCGGGCAGTTGCAGGTCGGTTTTACTGTACAATAAAATATCATACAAAACAGTCAATTTACATTAATTAGAGGTCACTCAGCATAATGCCCATATTCAGTCCGGAAATCCGATAGGATCCATGACCAATAATTAAACTAAAATCTTAGTATTACCGGTCACATCTACCAGAAAGGCTTGCAGTGGTTCAAATTACCTGCTAATCCCCTTGTCAAACTTCAAGTCTCACATGCTCTGCATTTGGAAACTTCTGTCTGAAAAAAGCAAATAACTTATTTTCGCTCCTTGTTTTTTCACAAGTAGTAGACCGTTTCTTTGTTAAATGGCCACCTTAAATGTCTTACTATACATTAAAACAACCTGACTACTGCTCAGGTACATCAGGTTGGACAGGTCGGACACGGGTATAAGTATATCCCAACTACATGGTGCCTTCTAAATCCATTTTGACATAAATTTAGCACGTTTTTCTGTTAAATATGCCTCATCAGTTCCGTTTTGATTATCTTCTCCATTATTTTACAACTAAATACTTGTGAGACTGACTGGACTGAAGCTATTTGGTGATTTTATCTCTCCCCTGTATAGACGGGCGTTAGAAGTAATCTCCTCAAGTGGATCTGAAGCTTCCTATTCGGTGGCTGTCAAACTGTCCATGTCGGTGACCAGCAGTCGAAATTGGTGTTCCCAAGGGTTCCGTCCTTGGCCGTACCCTGTTCAGTATGTTCATCAACGACTGCATTAGTGGACTGGATTGTGATGTCGCCATGTTTGCGGATGATATTAAACTATGGAGCGTCATCCGAACTGCAGCTGACATAGAGCATTTGCAGACGAATCTAAACAGACTTCAACAATTGTCGAGGGGTTGTCTTTTGCTGTTCAATGAAAATAAATGCACTTTTTTACGATTTGGCAGGCCCAGCACTCCGAACCCCATGGATTACTGCCTGAATGGTATACAACTGCAAAAAGTGAACGCGCAGAATGACTTAAGAATGTGGATCATGACCTCGCTTAAACCCTCGCAGCATTGCGCAAAGGTAGCCAAGTCTGAGATGTCTGTCCTGTACCTTGTCAAGCGGGTTTTCTCTGTCTTTAAGGAAAACTGATTCGAACCTTTGTGCGACCGCAAATTGAGTTCGCTATCCAAGCATGGGGACCCTGGACCGCTAAGGACCTCAGTATCCTGGGAAAGGTTCAAAGGCGTGCAACCAAACTTGTGACTAGACATGGCTCATAACCCTATGAAACACAGTTGCCTAGTTTTGATCTCTTTCGCTTGAGTTACAGGCAGCTACGCGGTGACCTGATACAAACTTTCCGTATCATGCGCCGTCAGGACTGCTGACTCATACATGAAAAATTCTTCCAGTTAACAAAAACAACGAGCTTGAGAGGTCATCCATTTAAACTACGTGTAGCTGGGGCCAGACTGGACGCACGAAAGTTCTTCTCCAACCGCGTAGTCAAATCTTTGAATGTTCTGCCTCTGGATGTTGTTATTTCTGCTTCTGTTTAGGTCTTTAACAAGCAACAGGATCGGTATAGCAGAGCCCACTATGATACCAACCGTTGTCACAGTTGAAACGATTTCTTATTGCTGCAATGCTATTTGTTATATTTCAGTACCCTTTTTAAGGAATGTATTTTTATTCAATTCATCGCATATGCGTACTGATATCAACACTCTCACTCACCGGCTGCTTACCAACCTACAATTGCATACAATTATACAACTTGTAATATGTGAGTACTCATTTATGTATACACTCTTATATAAGCCGACGGTGGCCTGTTTTCTGCATGCAAATATGTAAATCGCTTTTTGAATTTTCTTTATATATCGAAGATTTTTATTAGCCAACTTGTAACCAATAGGGAGTTCGAAGGCATTTGTCTAGCTTTCCCTAAATAAACTGAACTGAACTGATTGGGGTCATGGTGGTAGGCAGAGACCCTGCCTCCATCGAATTTTCAAAGATACTGGGCCAGGCAATTTAGTGTGCTCTATCTGTTTCCGCATTTTCTTTACTGTGCCTGTTGGGAGTGTTACCCTGCTTATTTTATCTGTAGGTGTAGCAATACTTTTGTGTTCTTCCTAATCATAAGGCGGCTCCTCTGTGTACATAGACATAAAGAAATTGGATAAGAGGTTAGTTTTACCAGAGTTATTAGTTAACTTATTTCCCTGATAGTGTTTTAGACAAGGAATAGTGTCCCGATTTCGTTTTGCCTTATTCACGTAAGCAAAGAACCTTTATCGAGTTTCTTGGTATGTCTTTGACTATTTCTGACTCAAAGGTTGTTCTTTCTTTCCTCAGTAAATTCCAACACCGATTTTGATGTTTCTTAAAAGCGGAAAAATGTTCGGGTCTTTGATATCTGGTTTAACTAGAAATTAAATCTAAGACATTAAATTTTATAGTCACTGATTCGACTAATTGAAACATGTTTGAAAAGTAAATCGTGTTCACAAATTTCGCAAATTTTCGCGGATAATTATTTGCATGCCAGTCAATTTCTGGCAAATTGAAATTGCCTATGATTATTTTGACATCAAACGGAGTCTCTGTAACTTTTGGAAAGAGTTCACAGAGCTGGCTTTCATTGTCGGAGGATTATAGACACAACCAATTATCGTTTTTATGGTGCGGGAGAGTGACTGGAACGAAGCAAATATTTCCGGAAAACGAAGGAATGTTTAAATAAATAAATAAATTGTATATTTAAGGCCCAGAGAGCCCCGTCATTTCAAACTTAGTATCGCGGTTTAAATAAATACAAAGTGGATAACTGCTGCTCTGATGTGAGCAGCCATATTAACAGCAGAAATTAACAATATGGTAGGCATATCCGATTCAGAAACGATTTGCCATTTTTCAAACAATAGTCAACAATGTTTGACATATACGGTGAACTAGAAAAGAAGCAGAAACGAAATTCCTACGGTTAAATTTAAGGCGGATTTCGGCGAGACGCCAATCAAAAACAAAGGAAAAAGAAACTGCTTCACTAAAAAATTAATAGCTAGATGCAATAGGATAGTATTGTGATGTTGCTGACAACGGATGAGTGTTCGAAAGCTCCTTGTCGGGTGAGAGATAATAAAGCAGTCAGAGCTACTGTTTATAACGAAAAGGGGAGGTGAGCGAGGAGGAACCCATCGTGGCCAACAGGGTTGAAACGAAGAAAGGACAGTAGTGGTCACGAGATCACCATCGAGATGCAACCTTGCTGACTGCATAGTCCACCAACAAAGACGGGAAACCATCAGAACCCGCCTCGATCATCAACAGATACTGGAGACCATCGTTAGGGTTTGAAAAACAGAGGAACGTATCAAGTTTGTCAAGAGTTGGCGATGATAGTTGAAAACGAGTAGGCGAAAAATTGACTGCGAAGATTGACTCTGAAGAGGATAATGGAAACATATTTAGAAACCAATATAATGTCAAGGGAACTGCCTCAAATACCAGAAGAACCGTTTTCAAAATCCAAAAGTTGCGAGTTTGGGAAGGAAACAGACAATAAAGACTTAATATCTTCCCAAGTTTAATGTTTGCGTCACTTTGTTTTTGAAAAAAGCAAATGTAGACGACAACCTAATTTTTAGTGGAAGATTATTCCAAATGGAAGCATATTTTGAGGTAAAAACTGAGAACAGTTATTTGTGGAACTAAGGGGTGGTGAAATGATCATGGAGGAATAACGAGGCATAGGGTCGATCTACCGGAGTGAGAGCGTTAATTCGTGGGCGATTTGGGCTTGAGTTAACGTGAAACAGGAAGCAGAGACCAGCTTCAAGTCTTCTAAACCAGAGAAATTTAATGTTTGCTAACTGACATCTATCCGTTTAAGAGATACTGGATTCAGGTAGAGAAAATAGTCTTCAAGTAAAAACCCTCTGACATTTTTCAACCTTAATGCGTTAAGAATAGCCTTTAATCTTCTCACCATCATATAACTGAGCAATAGGTAAAAATAATAATGTGGCTGCGATACTGTTAGAACGAATACTGTCAATGAACGATATATCGTACACAATTTAGCAATAACAGAAGAATTAAAAATGCTTATAAAAGTGTTAATTGGTCCTGAAGGGACGTAAATAGGACAAGGAAATGTCCTGCGTTATCGCTGATACTCCGAAGGAACTACATTCGCAGAGTTCACTTTCGGGTTCAGGTGATTTTCACAGCAATATTTTGGTATATATAAGAAAAGAAGGCATTAACTCCTTAATTTGTTCCTCCTGACTTTTTCCGTTTGCTTCCAAGCTCGCTGATTAAAACAACTTTGAGTTTTTTGGCTCTTACACACTTCCCTTCTCAGGTAGAGCCCTGTTCGGAGAACTTATAGGATCCTTCGTCTCCATTCTTTCTTCACTTACGGTTATCGAACAAAAATGTGGTGGAACACTGGATGTGAATTCTATGTTAGTCGTGTGTAACCGAACTCTATAAGGTTTTAACTTATACAAAAAGATCAGTACGCGTGTGAGAGAAGTGTCACGTATCACGTACGTAGTCGGAGGTATGGTACTGACGACCATAAACAGTCCTACCCATGGATGGAAGACTTTTGTGGGCTTCCCTAGGGATAGAACGCCACGAAGATGCCAAACCAGACCTCGTAGTTGCTAGGGGGCTCTGTATATTTGTCTATTGTAATATGTATGTTGCCGCTCAGCGACCGATTCAAAATAGATAAATTGTATATTTAAGGCCCAGAGGGCACCTTCAAACAAAGTGGATAATTGCTGCTCTGTGTGAACAACATAAATGTGCAGTGCAGTTGGCAAATGTGATTCACTACAAACCAAAAATAGTCAACAATCTTTGGAGTCTGTGGTAAACAAGGAAAGAAGCCTTGAAAAAACTATGGAGGAAAGAATTGCGGGCAGAGTTCAGCGAGCCCACAACTTGAAAAAAAACTATAGAAGAAAATCTGCTTTTTTAAAAAATTAATATCAAGTGTTGATAGGATTGGTATGATGCAGGGAGATAGGACCGTGCTGTTGACATCGTTGACAACAGGGTTGAAACGAAGATGGGACAGCAGTGATTCCTTGCTGCCTGCATAGTCCACCGACAAGGTGGCGAAAACAACAAAACCGGCTACGATCATCAACAGAGATCACGGAGGCCATCACCAGGTTTACTGAAACGGAGGAACGCATCAAGTTTGTCAACAGTAGGCAATGATGGTTGAAAATGCAAAAGATGGCTGCAGAGATTGCCTTTGTGTAGGATAAGGTAAAAATAATAACAGTTCCATGTAGTATCAAGGGCACCAAGTCAAATACCAGGAGGAACCTTTTCAAAATCCAAAATTTGCGAGTTTTAGAAGGAAACGCATGGTAAGGACTTTATTTATTTATTAACAGTATAAAGGCAAGGTCAAAAAATATATACCATAGAACATCGAGCTGACTTTAAAAAAACTCCTGATCGTTCTTACGAATGTCATAAGGAGAAAAAACTGCAGCTTGTTGAGTGATTACATTTTGGGGCGGGGAGGGTTGACACAGGTGCATGGTGTAGTTTTTCTCCCTTCAGTGCTATTTATCTGGTATTCTGCACCAGCAACAGGTGTGTCGGCGAATGGTTGGGCTCAGCATGAAGTCCGGCACAGGATTCAGAATCCGTTAACGCCATCAGAAAGGAAGAGAGAATACACCAAGTCGGTACACAAAATTCGTGGAAGGTGTCCTTAATGTAGAAAAATAGTGACAGATCTCGTAAAAACGGATAGCTTTGTTGAATTGTGATACTACTGGGTAGCTTACTCCAGATTGCTATAGCGTTAACTGAAAAAAACTGACGGTAAATAACGGTGCGTGCCAGAGAAAGAAAAACATAGACATATCGATGACTGATGCGCCGAGAGTGGTCAAATTGCCTCAGAGTAGTAAGCAGGTTAAAGGTACAAAGTTTAAACGTTTAAACAGTGAAAATAGTCCCTTCCACAACCTGCGAAACCACAACGGGTTGAGGAAGGACAGGTTTTTTGGTAGGACAGGTTTGTAGTGTTGACGAGGGTCGAAACTGCTAAGAACCGAGGTGTACAAAATAAATTAACGCTAAGTGGAGAATTGTGTCTAAACTACAAACGACAAAAGGACGGAAAAATGTCAGAGGATTGTTAGAATGCAGACTCACGAAAAACGCAGCTTCTAGATAGCGAGTGTTGTTGAGGATTGTAATGAACTCTGAGCTAGATCCAGAAAGCTATACATTAAGGATGAAGAGCAGAGTCAGGAGTTCAATTGAGACGGGGATCAGTAGAATGCAATCGAGAAATGAAGATCAATCATTGCAATTGACTGAAAGTAATTGAGAGAGATCAGTACAATCAAGATAGCAGCGGTGACATGCAGCAGCGAAAACAGAAGACGTCCAACATGCCGGTTGATGCTGGCTGTTTTTTTATTAAGCACGTTAAAACAAGCGATCATAAAGATTTAGGTGACCAAGAAAGCTACAAAGATGAAAATTGTACAAATACCTACACAACTCCCCCACCAGAGCGTTTTTTGTACAAAAAAACGCTCGATGAAAAAAAAGCAAAAAAAATTATATGACAAAGTCCTTAAGATTGGCAGGAAAATGGATATGTCTATCAGAACGAGAGGCAATGCGTTGTGGTGAAGAAGAAGTAGCAAAACGTGTGGGTGTGGTGGTCGAGTGTGAAGGTTGAGTGGAAGGGATTGACATAGGTGGAATGGATGGTGACGGTGCGGAGTAATTGGATGGAGCAACGGGCGGTGGGATGCACTCAAGATAAGCTTGCTTGAGTCTGTCGATGGAGACTGTGTCAGTCTTGTCAGCCTTCTGTATGACGTAAGACTTGTCCATCCGTTGAAGCACCTTATAAGGGCCATCATAAGGGGAACAAAGAGGCTTGCGAACTGCGTCGTGCCGGACGAAGACGAATGGAGCAGATTTAAGGTCGTCTTGCACAAAAACGCGTTTGGATGTCAGGCGAGTGGGAGTTGGACGCAATTGAGCCATGCGCTGTTGCAATTGTTGAACGAAAGCATTCGACAAGCTAGTGTCTACGGTGAAAGGCTGCACAAATTCGCCGGGAAGGCGGAGAGGTGTACCGCATACAAGTTCTGCCGTAGTACATTGAATGTCCTCTTTGACAGCTGATCGAATACCCAAAAGGACGAGGGGTCAGTTGTCACTCCATGCATTTGTGTCTGAGTGAGACATCAGTGCTGTCTTAAGTTGACGATGCAGTCGTTCCACGAGGCCGTTAGAAGCAGGGTGATATGCCGTTGTCGTGATGTGCGTACACCCGAGAAGTTTAGTGAACTCGCGGAATATATGAGATTGAAACTGACTTCCGCGGTCAGTGGTAATGGTGGCTGGCACACCAAAATTGGCAATCCAGTGATGCAGGAAGACCATGGCAATATTTTCTGCCGAGGTATCCGATATCGGAATTGCAATTGGCCATCATGTGAAACGGTCGACTGCTGTGAAAATATGTGTGTACCCACGTGAAGGTGGTAACGGCCCAACTAAGTCTAAATGGACGTGATGGAATCGAACGTCCGAAACAGCAAATGTGCTTGGAGGGGAAAAGGTATGGCGATGCACTTTGTTTTTCTGGCACGCGAAACATTACCTAGTCCAAAGGGCAATGTCAGAGTTCATCTTGGGCCAGAAAAAGCGAGCAGCAATAAGTTTGCGACAGGCGCGGATACCAGGATGCGACAGAGAGTGAAAATGGTTAAACACTACCTTACGGTAGGATAATGGAACAACAGGTCTGGGAGTGCCTGTGGACCAGTCGCACAAAATAAATTTGCGTGCAGCACTGAAGCCATATGGTTGAACATCAAGGCTCTTGGCTCTCCATGTCTAGATGTCCTCATTGTCTATCGGCCACCTAGGATAGACCGAGTCGCGGACACCCACTTGTTGGAACAATTAGAAAATTTCTCCAGTAGACCTAATGTCATGATTATGGGTGACTTCAACGCACCAGGAATTAACTGGAGCACTGTTCAATCATCATGCCCGAAATCGACTTTTGATTATGTTTTTCTGCAAAAGACCTTGAATGCACTCCTCACACAGCATGTCCCTTTCCCCACCAGAACACGTGAACGACAAAGGGCTAACTGTCTTGACCTGGTTTTCACGAAAACATCAGGCAGCATTGACGAGATTATTTCAATGCCTCCGCTCGGTCGTAGTGATCACGTGGTGCTTATATGGGACTACTCCTTATTCTCCGTTGCGCCTGCTATAGAGGAAAAACGGCGTAACGTTTGGCGAGGAAACTTTCATCAGATGCGAGCAGATATAACACACATCAACTGGACCGCAATATTTTCGAGCACCGTAAACGAAGATTAGGAGTCTTTCCGAAATGTTCTTCTGCAACTTATTGACAACCACTGCCCACTAACGAGTGTCCATCACAGCAAGCGTCCTGGGTGGCTAGACAGCAACTTAAAAAGGGAAATAAACAGGAAGCACAAGTTGTGGAGAAAATATCGCGGAGTCTAATCAAGTCGCCTATTTTTAATAAGTATAAAGCACAGAGAAAACAAAATGAGAAGCCTTATTCTTAAAACGCGAAGAGAATTTGAGAAGAATTTGCTGCAAAAGGCAACGCAGAATTCAAAGTTAGTCTACAGTTACCTCCGTAGATGTACAAGGAATAAACATCAAATACCGCTGATTAAGACTGCCATGGGCGTCGAAATTTCTGAAAACAGGGAAAAAGCCGAGAACTTTTCAGAGTTCTACCGCTCAGTCTTCACAAACGAGGCAAGTTTCCTTCGTCCCTCAGTTGATAACCCGCCGACTGCAAGCATTAGCCACATACTATTCTCAGAATTTCTGATCCAAAAGGAATTAAAAGAACTAAAAGAGTCGAAATCCCCAGGACCAGACGAGCTTCCACCCAAGCTTCTGAAAGAACTCGCCAATGAACGTTCCGCACCTTTGTCAGTGCTCTTTCAAAAGTCCTTTGACTCCGGAACACTTCCTTTCGATTGGAAGCTGGCACATATAACTCCCTTGTACAAAAGCGGTAGCCGGGCGTCAGTGACAAACTACAGGCCCATAAGCTTAACATGCATCCTTGGCAAGATTATGGAAAAGGATCATCAAGAGCGAATTGGTGAAATTCCTAGAGACTCATAATTTGTTATCAAGTTGTCAACACGGGTTCAGAAAAAGGAAGATCATGCACAACGAATTTGCTGTATTCGATCCAGAGGTGGACCCAAGCACTTGAAGATAGACACGCGGTTCACATTGCCTTCATTGACTTTCAAAAAGCCTTCGATACTGTGCCGCACGAGAGACTGCTTTACAAGCTAGAAAGAATTGGAATCAGAGGTAACCTCCTCAAGTGGATCGAAAACTTCCTCGTGGGTCGGCGCCAGGTTGTGTGCATCGGCCAAGAGAGGTCAAGGTCTGCTGCGGTCGAGAGTGGGGTTCCTCAGGGTTCAGTTCTAGGGCCAATACTGTTTTTAATATACGTGAACGATTGTGTCAGGAATCTCGACTGTGAAGCAGCAATGTTTGCCGACGACATTAAAATCTGGAATGTAATCCAGAGCCCTGCTGACGAAGATAAACTGCAGATCAACCTAACTCGGTTGGAGGAGTGGTCGAATCATTGGCTTTTGCGGTTCAACGTAGATAAGTGTACAATACTTCGCTTAGGCAACCCGTCTGGATCTGCCGAAAGTAGAAGTTACTTTCTCAACGGTGAAGCCTTAAAAGACGTGGAAACCCAAAAGGACCTTGGTGTGCTGATGACCACCACCTTAAAACCATCGTCTCACTGCTCGAAAGTGGCGAAGAGGGCAATTTCGGTGTTGCATGCCATCAGACGAGCCTTTTTTGGATTTCGATGAAGATCTTTTTTGCTAAGACCTTTGGAACATTCATTAGGCCACATTTGGAATATGCTATGCACGACTGGAAACCCTGGACAGTTCAAGATCAGAACTGCCTCGAAAGAGTCCAGAGGAAAGCCACCAAAAATGGTTAGAAGTCAAAGCTCCTTGCCATATCCAACCCGCCTAATGAATCTTAATCTGTTCCCTTTGAGTTATAGGCAAATGCGTGGTGATCTCCTGCAGACATTCCGCATTGTGAAGGGATTGGATTGTTGCCTGGAATTCTCGGACTTCTTTGAATTTGCCACCACGACCCATCTCCGAGGTCACCCATTGAAACTGCGTGTCCAGCAGGCGAGACTGGATGTGCGCAAGTTCTCCTTCTCTGTCAGAGTGGTTAAACCATGGAATGCCCTCCCTGAAGACGTTGTGATGTCACCATCGCTGGAAAGCTTTAAAAGGAACCTTGACAGTTTTATGTTCCGCAACGAGCCTAAGCGATGAGGCATTTATCTTTACACTCGAGAGTCGTGCACCACTTGTCAAATTTCATGACCGCCTTTTGTACATTGGCAACCCACACGGTTTCTCTGTATACCGCACCTTATTTTACGTTACAAATAGGGTACTCAAAGGCCCATGCCTATTTCCCTCAATAAATTGAATTGAAAAAATTGAATTGAATTGTACCTGGTGATGCTGGAAGTGGTGCATCTCAAAGCTGCAGAGTACTAGATTTACGCAGATCAGCAATGGACTCGTCTTCTAGTTGGAGGTCTGCAAGCTTCACCAGGTCGAATTTGGATAACAAGGTGTTGATGTCAGGTCTCGATAATTGATCAGCAACGACATTGTCACTGCCTCGGACATAGCGGATATCAGCAGTAAACTGCGAGATATAGTCAAGGGGACGTACTTTTCTGGGCGAGTACCTATCTGGTTTGGCCTTGAGGGCGTAAGTAAGAGGTTTGTGGTCGGTATGAACCCGAAAATCTCTTCCCTCTAATAGGTGGCGAAAAATGACGAATAGCCAGGTATATAGCCAGGAGCTCGCGAGAGAAAGTACTGTAGCGAGTCTGCGCCGGTTGTAGCTTCTGTGAAAAGAAAGCCAATGGCTGCAACTGGTTATTCACCTGTTGATGTAAGACTGCGCCGACAGCACTGTTGGAAGCATCAGTGGTCAAACTCAACTGCGTAGAAGCGTCAGAGTTGAGGTGGTGCAGCATGGTCGCATCAGCGAGTGCCTTCTTGGCTGCCTCAAAAGCTGTGAGCTGCCGGTGAAAGTTCAATCGGCTTGCCTTTCAACTTCAAAAGATCAGTCAATGGAGCCAGTATTGTCGCACAGTTGGGAAGGAAACGTCGGTAATAATTGACAAGTCCAAATGAAACGTCGCAGTTGTGTGAGGGTCTTCGGAGACGGAAAAGATAAAACGCTTTGCACCTTCTCTGAAAGTGGTGTGATTCCATGCTGATCGACGTGATGACCAAGGAAATCAAGAGAAGGAACACCAAAAATACATTTGTCGACGTTTAATTGCAAACGATGTTGCTGGAAACGATCAAACACTTGACGCAAGTGTGATGCATGTTCCGCTGGCGAAGAACTTGCGACGAGTATGTCATCAATATAGACAAAGGTAAACGAAAGACCGCGCAAGACCTCATCAATAAACCGCTGGAAGGATTGGGCGGCGTTACGCAAACCGAAAGGCATGCGGAGAAATTCGAACAAGCCAAAAGGCGTTGTGATGGCGGTCTTGGGGATGTCTTCCTCAGCGACCGGTATTTGATGATATGCTCTCACAAGGTCAATCTTGGAGAAAATAGTCTTTCCAGTTAACATGTGAGAAAAATCGTGAATATGAGGAATGGGGAACCGATCGGGGACAGTTGCTCTGTTCAAAGCACGATAATCCCCACATGGCCTCAAATCATCGGCTGATTTTTTTGGGGACCATGTGCAGAGGAGAGGCCCATGGACTGGAAGAAGGGCGAATAATCCCCAAATTTAGCATGTGTTTGAACTCACTTCTAGCCACCCGCAACTTTTCTGGATGAAGCCTACGTGGGTTGGCATGAACGGGTTGTCCTGTGGTAACTATGTGATGCTTAACTGTGTGCTGAAATTTTTCGGTAAACTGACAAGGTTTAGTGAGGGACGGATAGTCCTTCAAAATGTCAGCAAATGGCGAACTTGGAATAGTCAAGTGTATGCCAACCGAAGGTTCAGAGGTGACCGTACCGACGGTGAAAAGTCTGGTTGTAGTATCAATGAGTCGACAATGCTTCAAATCAACTGAAAGGCCGAAATGTGAGAGGAAATCGGCTCCAATAATCGGTGACTGAACGTCGGCTAGGATAAAGACCATTGGAAACATCGCCTTAGACCAAGGTCAAGAGTTAGGGACTGTTGTCCGAATATGTGGATGACGGTGTTGTTAGCAGCCTGCAATGAGAACTGCGAAGGATTGAGGTGGTGACGCCTAGGAGGTGGGATACCACTAACCTCAGCACCGGTATCTACAAGAAAACGGAGACCACTCGACTTATCGGTGATGTAGAAGAGGTGACTGGGTCGCGGTTGGCCAGCAGCAGTCGTCGCCATTACTGGCTGGCGTTGTCGTTTAACTGTTGCGGCTTCTGTGGGATTTTGCACGGCGTAATACACTTGCGTGCTTTCACGCCATAGGTACGATGGTACCAGCACACGGTCTGTGGCTGCCATTCCCGTAATTTGGACCGTCGACGTTGATATGGTTTGACGACTATTTGACTGGAGATTGTTGATGATAGAACACATGTTGCTGACTTGCGTGCATTAAAGGCGTACGGTATCCTTTAAATCTTCACAATCACTGCTACGCAAGATTTTTGATACTTTCGAAAGATCATATGATGGTGCGGCCCGTCGATAGGCACTACAGCACGATGATAACGTCACATAGGGAGGGTAAAGTTCTGACTTTGGAGTCCCTTGATGAGCAGGAGTGTCAATACTATCAGAACTGGAAGTGGACACCGATGTCTGTTGAAGACTAGAACATGCGGTACCGCTTTGGTAGCATTCCATTATTCTGTCTGCATGAGTGGCTAGTTTATCCAATGAGATGCTCGTGTCGAGCATAGCCAACACCTGCTGCATGGGCAGGGGAAGCTTATCAAGCCAGATCTGTCGGAAAATTGCATTATCCATATGACGACCAGCAAGCAAAGAACGCATGTGTCGCATAAGTTGGGAAGGTAGTTGATCGCCAAGTTCGACTTGCGTGAAAAGCTCACGCAGCATTCGGTTGGCCGTCTTGGCCACACGATTAATTACAGCATCCTTCAACTGGGTGTATGGCTCCTCAGCAGGGATAGGATCAAGAGGTCCTCGACGTCCACGGCAACATCGAAAGGAAGTGATTGCACTACGTATGAATAACGCGTGCGTTCACTGGTGATACGACGCGTCGAGAAAACTGCCTCAATCCGCCTAAACCATACGCGAGGGTTGCTTGGCGTAAATGGGGGCAATTTGAAAGAGAGGCTATGGACGTCAAGAGAGTCTGCGTTAGTCTCATTGTCCGTCATAGTAAGTGATATGGTGCGTAATGATAGAAAAGCGGGGGTCACCAATTTTGTAGTGTAGACGAGGGTCGAAACTGCTAAGAACCGAGGTGTACAAAATAAATTAACGCTAAGTGGAGAATTGTGTCTAAACTACAAACGACAAAAGGACGGAAAAATGTCAGAGGATTGTTAGAATGCAGACTCACGAAAAATGCAGCTTCTAGATAGCGAGTGTTGTTGAGGATTGTAATGAACTCTGAGCTAGATCCAGAAAGCTATACATTAAGGATGAAGAGCAGAGTCAGGAGTTCAATTGAGACGGCGATCAGTAGAATGCAATCGAGAAATGAAGATCAATCATTGCAATTGACTGAAAGTAATTGAGAGAGATCAGTACAATCAAGATAGCAGCGGTGACATGCAGCAGCGAAACAGAAGACGTCCAACATGCCGGTTGAAGCTGGCTGTTTTTTTATTAAGCACGTTAAAACAAGCGATCATAAAGATTCAGGTGACCAAGAAAGATACAAAGATGTAAATTGTACAAATACCTACAGGTTTCAGTGTTCTGAAGAGAAAACTCTTTTAGTAAACGAGCAGTATTCCAGACTAGGTCTGACATACATTTTATAAGCGTTTGTTCTAATATTGACGGTTTTGAAATTTCTGCAAATTAACCCAGTATTTCGGCGTGCTTTGAATCAATAAATCATAAATTAATTTTGTATTTAAGGCCCAGGGGCTTAATCATTACAAACTCAATATCACGGTATAAATAAAGACAAAGTGGATAATTGCTGCACTATGTGAACAGCCATAGGAACAGCAGAAAGGAATAGAATAGTAGGCATATCCGATTCAGATCGATTCGCCATTTTCAAATAAATAGTCAAAAATCTGTGGTGTATACGGTGAACTAGGAAAGAAGCCATGCTGCCCTTTTTAGAGCCTTCGAGCACGAAGGTTTTATCTTCACTTAGTACTGGAGGAATTTCATAACCTCCGTTGGACGACAATGGACGATGGACTAGTTGAGCAACAGATTTTGCAGGGTAAGGCTCGCTTTGTGCGCAAGATTTCCTCAGTCTGCACGTGCAAGACGAATCTTAGAGGCTTATTCAAACATCTCTGCGATCCTTAGATGTTCAGATAATTAACTAGTAGATTGATCTTCTAACTGCTTCTTTATTCGTGGCAAAAGAAATTGAGGAAAGGTGTATTCCGAAGCGTAGAGCTTGACAATTTTATCTAACACAAATTCTAGGATGTTATATGAAACGACTAGCATGAAGTCACAAAGACTTGCCGAGTCGTTCTTGGAGAAGAGATGCTGCCAGTCCAATGAGTCCAAAAAGTTATTGATTAAGCTCATATCTGCGAGGTCTAAAGCATGATAGGTACAAACGGCGCTGGCCTTTTTCGAAAAGACAATCGGAAGGCAACAGTGAATTAATGTTTCGTCACTATGGAAGAGGCCCTGATTACAAGCAACGAAGAAAGGAGCAATGCGGTTTGTGAAAATCAGTACTAGAATATGCTTGTCTCTCGTTAAAGAACGGACTTGCTGCGACCAATTAGAAAAATTAATGGTATCTAGGAAAGGCTGAAATCTGGGGGAACAAAAGTTTGAAATCCAGTTAATTTCAGGAAAATTAAAATCCCGAACGATTATATCAATGAAAAATTTGGACTACGAAACCAATTTTAAAATTACACAAACATTTGCAACATAATCGGATGATGAATAAGGCGGGTTGTAAATGCATCCAAGAATCGCCTTTTGCCGGGGCGACATGATAATAGATGCGAAGCAGGAATTACCAGATAATGACGTGGCGACTAGAGCAAACGGTAAGTGTTTACCTGAAGTTTTACTAAGTCACTTTAAGTCACTTTATTGAGGGAAGTAGGCTTTCGCCCTTGAGCTCCCTATTCATATGCAAAAATTTCAATAGTACAAACGTTTACAGTGATATATCTGACGAATGAAAATGTAGGGTCATCGATATGTGTGGGCCAGGCGCAACCCGCCACTGTTTACACAATCTTCATTATATTGACAATAGTTTCTCAGAAAATGAGTATCTAGTTTGAATTAAAATGTGTCAAAAGTTTCTGAAAGGACCACCTCGTCAGGGAGTCCGTTCCATGCTCCAACGACCATCTGCGAAAAGGCGTTCCGACGGACTTCCGTGTGAACAAACTTCCTCTGCAGTTTAAAGGGATGACCCCGCAGATGTTCCGCCCCAGCCAATTCGAAGAAGTCAGCAAATTCTAGGGCACAATCGCGGCCTCTGACAATCCGGTAGGTTTGGATGAGGTCACCACGTAGTTGCCTGTAATTTAGAGGAAACAAATCAGGTTCAACCAGTCTGGCTTCGTAAGGCAGATGGCTTAGATTCTTGACCATCTTCGTGGCCCTCGCCTGCACTCGTTCCAGCTGTAGATAATCCTTCTTAAACCACGGACGCCAGGCCTGGATGGCATATTCCAAGTGAGATCGAACAAATACCCCGTAGGTTTTTCGGAAGAGTTCCTTATCAATCTGCACAAATCCACGTCTGAGCGCAAATAAGACCTGTGTAGCGCGTTAAGCTGCCTTTAAGCACTGTGAAGATGGTTTAAGTGAGGAGTTTATTAGAACACCGAGGTCCTTCTGTTCCTCAACAGTTGAAAGGGGCTGCCCATTGAGAATGTATTGGTAGGAATCATCCTCCTCACTGGTCCTTCTTGTACGCAGTCTTAGGACCACACACTTCCCAACGTTAAAATTTAAGAGCCAACGAGCAGACCAGCTGCTAAGACGGTTGAGATGCTCTTGAAGTGCGTGCCTATCGAAATCAGATCTGATGACCCTCCACAATTTAACATCATCTGCAAACATGATGGCGCTGCAATCCAGGTCGTCGACACAGTCGTTGATGTACACTAAGAAGAGAAATGGCCCTAATACCGAGCCTTGGGGAACACCACTTAGAACTGGAGTAGGTGTTGACTTCGAGGTATCGACGCACACAGTTTGCAATCTATCTGTAAGAAAGTCTGTGATCCATTTCAGCAGCATTCGTTTTATGCCAATTTCAGATAATTTGTAGATGAGACGTTTGTCTGGGACACTGTCAAACGCCTTCTTTAAATCAGTGTATATGACGTCAACCCTACCATTTTCGTCCAGTGCACGAGTCCACTGCTCTGTGGAGAGTAATAAACTAGAAAGACAGGAGCGATTCTGTCTGAAGCCATGCTGGAGATCTGAGAGTAATTGGTTTTCCTCAAGGAACTTCATGGTTGCCTTCTTGATTATTGATTCCATTATTTTACAGCAAATGGAGGTTAGGCTGACAGGCCGATAATTGCTTTTGTTTCCTTTAAGCTGGTTAAGCGAGCCACCAATTGGTGACGCTTAAAATGTACTGACACTCGTTAGTGGGTAGGGTTGTCCATAGTTGCAGAAGAACATTTCGGAAGGACTCCCCATTCCACGGGGGCTTGAAACATTGGAGGTCCAGTTGGATACAAATCTGCTGGCACCTGATGAAAGTTTCACAAACGTTACGCTGTTTTTCCTCTATAGCAGGCGCAACGGAGAATATGTTGGAGACCTACACGAATGCCCTCAAAGATGTTTCTTCTTATGGTGAAGCGGTCGTGAATCATCTCGAATTAGATTATAAAGCAAAGCAATCAACCAGCTTCATTGAAGTACGAATCCCACTATCCGGCTTCATTAAAAGCCCATTGCAATGCCATCTATTTGTCTGTATAGCTGGTTGTCAAAAAGGAACTGCACATTTAACGTGCATCTTAGTAATAAGTCTTTCAGTGCATTTGTCGGTATTCCTATTTCTTGCTCATTGGTCAATAGAAATTCACAGAGGTAATCGACTGTCTCAGTGACAGGGACGTTTGTAAAAAGTGATGAGACATCCATAGATAGCATCCGCGTGCCGCGTGCTGTTTTTATATATAGACTTGAATACTTTCAAAAATACGTTAGGACAGGATTAAGTTACCAACACATGAAGTTGAAGGGTCAGACCAGAAATTTCGATGAACACTGAGTCAAAGGAAATCACCTGATCAGAAATAACCACGTAGACAGTGAATTTTAAATGGAGTAGTAAACATGTAACGTGATAAAGGTATTAAAACGTATTCCGAAAACTCATTGAAGACAAGAGTCCATGCAAGTTTTTAGCCGATGTTTCTTCTGCGGCAGGGCGAAGTTACAATTGGCTCCAAGGCAGAACGGACGCATGAGGTCCGTAGTCCACTGGTGAGCGTTAACCAACCCAAGCCAAAGGTGTAATGAACTGTGTCTCGTTTGCACTTAAGTGATGTCATTGACGAATATGTAGACGAAACAGGCCAGCAATTGCTTAGACCATATGCAGATGAGGAAACCGCAAGGATTATTTAATTTCAGTAGTTTACATAGACATAACTTGCACTACACTTGTGCTAATAATCGTTCATTTATTAGAGTTTAGTTAAATAACACTTTATGAAGCATAATGGACTCCACATAATATACAAACTCAACTCCAAGAAGAGAGTACTTGTTGACAATTAGTAACATTTTGAAAAACACGAGTTAAATGAAATCGTTGACTAGCTGAGCATGAATGATACGTGAATTACCGCAGTGCATGTTATTTGTTCACTGAAGCAAACGTCTGCAAAATAGATCTCGAAGAAATTTGCTATTTTTATTAAACACCTTTCGATGGCATATGTATATGACGCTTGTAATCAAATTCACTACACAGTTAACAACTTGAAACAGAACAAAATACCCTGTTAGAAATTTGTTAAAATATCAAATAAGACGTTTAAGGAGTCCTCATTATATACTATGAGTATATTACATTATGATGCCGTGTGAAAATGTTAATAATATTTTCATTTTGCATGTAGGGCCAGAATACACCTACGTACTGAAAGCGGTAAGAGAAGGACCCGAGCAAATTAGTCTTTCTCTGAGGAATACCCACAGGTCTCTCGGTTCAGGCCAAAGAATCCTGCTCAAGACTATACCACCGGATGTCCCAATAATAATAACAGACAAATATCGTATAGAAGTAGACAGACTAAAGCCATCAACCTTATACACATTTATGGCGTACATTAGGTATCTGAATGGTACTCTCAAGAGGAATCCAGTAAGAGCTATGACAACAACATTCCCCCCAGGTAACTACCATACGTATAATGGCATGCATTTTGTACCTTAAACGTTTTTTGAATTTGCAAGCAACAAATAAAATGCAATTGCATACATAAACACTTGGAACAAGGAAGCAATCATAGAAATAATCTGAATTCCGTGTAAATTTCCTAGTGAATTAGGCGAAGTAGCCGGCGTGACAGTAGTAAGTACGCAGGCCAATTCAACAGCTTTTTATTCTAGCTATCATTTGCCAGGCAATACTCACCTAGTGAATCGAAATGGTTTTCCGAATACCTTATCAAACTAACTACCCTTTTCGTGATCATAATGTGTCATGCTGTGCCTGGTTTCTGTGCTGATATGCATTCAATATTGGAAATGTGTAAGTTTAAATTATTATGGGCTATACATTTTGTGGTTACTACTCACATAACCTGTTAACATAGAACGCCATGGGAAATAAATAACAAACTCGTAAAAATGATGCGTTCTATATATGATAAGATAATCTAAAGTTAACTTTAAGTTTAAGTTTATTAAGGGAAAGATCGGCAAACGCCTTTGAACTCCCTCTTGGTTACAGTATGGCTAAAAAGCCTCTGGTACCACAACTATTCCCCTAACATTGACCTGTTCCCCGCAGATGACGATATTCTGTCCGACCTCACCGCAACGGTTGTTAGTCACGACCGCATAGACTTGCAGTGGACCGAAACAAAAGCTGCAAACCGTGAACTTCTAACGTACATAATTGAGTGCCATTCACACCCTGGCATTTCTTATACTACACGCGAATCAAAATACTCCATTCAGAATCTTTCGTCAGAGACAGACTACCGATTCACAGTGCGGTCCACGAAAGCCAATGTTCATTTCTATCCGGGTGCTCCTCTGGTATCTGCACGCACCTGGAGTAAAGGTAGGCCTGATTTTTGCCTTCAGTGCGTTATGTGTACCAGGATATTCTCACGGTAAGATAAAACACAACCTGAATTGCACCTAATGAAGAGTTAGAACAGTAGAGTCTGTGGATTGCCTACTAGAGCCAATCTGAAATTGTTCAGGTCACTTGCTCAGTGCCTATAACTCAATGAGGTATAGAAAATCAGTAAACGTTTACTGCGATTGAGACCAAGTCCAACGTTAGATGGTTTTCTGCGTGCAGGAGCAGAGAAAAGGTACATGCTTCGTCAACCCAATAACGCGCAAACGTGGGCTTACAAGTCCGTCATAGCGTAATATATCTTTCTTTTTTAAACAACGAATGATTAACAACGCATAATTGAACTACGGTTTAAATGTAAATAATGGGATATAGAGAAGAGACCCCGTACGGGGATATAGAACACGACCAGGCAAAAGAAAAAAATCAAAAGCTGTCATCTGTTAACTACATAAAAGATTTTCATGATTTGGCCTTTTTTGTCACTGAATGACGTCGTCTGGTAGATAATTAGAGTGATTTTACGGGTGGTAAGATACTTTTGAAATTCATACGTAACTGCTCTCTTGCTACCTCCATGCTCTGTGTAGACGAGTATAACCCAGGCGAGGTTACTGCTGAACCTATCAGTCCAACAAGCATACGACTAACTTGGAAGGCAGCTGCAGCGTCAGACCACCCTACCAAACTTTACAACGTTGTAACGAATTCAGATGACCAGAACGCGCGGAGAACCAAGCTCACGACGATCGACATTCAAAATCTTTCCCCTTCAACGGAGTACGTCTTCACAGTATACTCAGCCTCACTCCGTGGCTTCCCGTATACGCCTGGAGCGAAAGCGAAGGCAAAGACGCTTCACAAAGGTAATGATCTTTGGGATTCTGGCATGCCTAATTACGTTTACTCGGAAAATTTATTGTGTTTTTATAAGACTGTATGACAAATTTCACCGACGGTCCGTACGTTATGCTACTGTATCAAAAAACCAAGACCATTCTTCGTCTCAAAAATTGGCCGTCAATACACGTGTTAGAAATGATATAAACGAATTAATAGCATCACATCGCAAATTCTCCTATTTACGCAACCTGGTGAAATCTTTTTCCCAGTTTGTATAACCACATTGCATTCCGGTCATGTTTGCTTGAGCAAAAATCAAATTGGCATTCTTAATTCATAAGCCTCTCTGACTGATTGGCCGATGATAGTCGTTTAACCACCAATAGGCAATCAGGTCTCCATTAACTTTATATTTAATATTTTTCAGTCAATATACTATCGAGCAATTGTTTTGAAGGACATATCTTTGTTCCCTTCTGGTAATTTTTAAATTTATTTTCTCGTAAAGAGCATGAAAACAAAACATTTTCATGTTCTACCTTCTCTTGGTAGAAGGTGTATGGATTGAGTTGAGGATATATATGCCCCTATATTTAGTTTCTCATATCAAGGCTGTAGCACTATTGTTAGACATTTTCTGAGTTTTCAGCAGTAAAAGTATGTTTACATGGCCAGACCAAACCCGCCTCCGTGCCGTAGGTGCAATTTTGAATTTTTTTACGTAGCCATAGTGCCGCAACCTGTATTGCGTCATATCCGGCCTACTTCTCGCTATTAGGTTTTCTGGGCTGGTAATTCTGATTCCTTGCGTCCACCGATTCTCTTTCATTCCAAATAACCGAACACTGAGTTTATTTATAAAGGATAACATTAAGAATGCAGCGAACCCCTGAAGCTCAAACCTGCTTCACGACATCCCATCTAAATGGAAAACAGGGTGGAAACTAAATCCGCAACGGCACGAATATTATTTAATCACCGCTGATAGCTATCCCGTAGAATTCATTGCATCCCTAGAAAGGATGATTGAGGGGGTAAAACAAACGACGGACGAAAAAGCTCAACAAGTCTGCCTACGGCAGATCTTTCCATTCAGTTTGTTTTCAACAAGCAATCAACAGCCATGAAAGATCTCAAGAGGGATGAACAAATTGCCCTTCTGACGCATGAACGCCAGTCAGGCATCGCTGATACTTCTGAATTGGCGTCGTTCAACCAGATCTGTTCATAGTAAGGTTAAGTATGTGGTCAATTTATGACAGATTATAACTCATGACACATGTGTCAGCGATGTCATAATCAGTGAAAACTTCAAGGCTAATTTTGTTCTCTTTTGTACTACTTTTAGGTGCCAAGTAACTATATCCATTTAAAGGTCGTTTCGACTGCAAGCATGCTTGGCGTAACCTTCGCATGAAAGAGACTTTTAATTTGCTTTATACAAAAAAACGTTTTCATGATACTCCTTTTCATTTTTCTCCCCACTGAATATACCAATTTGCTGGCATCTACGTGCCTGCATAAATAATGCTCCTTTTATCATTGCGTAAATAGAAAATAGTAATTATATGGCTAATTTTTAACAAATCAGTATTTTTCCTTGAACAACTGCATTCCACTGGAGGCCGAAAATGTATTTCAGTTTCCGGTTATCCAAAAAGGCTATACTAGATAGAAATGCTGAGCCAGAGCCCCTGACTCAAATTTCAACATGGTGCGTCAATCGTATTTCCTTGGATAAATTACTCGTCCATTTTGTAACACAGCTGGTTTAATAAAGCTGCGTGGCGTCCTTACAAAAAAACTGAAAACTTTGCTTCGAGCAGGTTCAAGGAGAGTACAGTAGCTCTAAAAATGTTTCCCCATGTAGTCAGCAGTCTCTGGATTTCTGCATGGTTCGGCTTTGCAATAGCAATACAGGGACCAATCTCGAGAAAATCAATACAAAAATTTGTTTTGTTTTCAGTTCAATTGAGTTTATTTAAGGAAATTGTATGTATGTATCGTTCAACTCGCTGTGTTATAAGCCACTGATTTATTTCAGACATTTGGGAAGGGAACCGACAAATGACTTTAAAGGTAATAATAAAAATGAACAGATATATTAAGACTTCTTTTGAAGTCGAAATTGGGAGATATATGTGCACACGTAGGCTATCAAAACAGAAGTTATTTAAGGTAAGCTTATATGACAAGGGTGGAACTCAGTCAGGCTTCCGGTAAAGGCCGACTCTATTTTGCTGTCAAACCACTGGAGTGCCTGAGTGTGAGGGTTATGTCCGAAGCCAGAGTTGGGCAATTAATAAAGAAGTTATTTTAGGTAATCTTATATGACAAGGAAAGTAACATTACTTCTGGTGTGCAAGCGTCAGCAATTGTTTTGAAGGACATATCTTTGTTCCATTCTGGTAATTTTTTTAAATTTATTTTCTCGTAAAGAACATGAAAACAAAAATTTTTCATGTACTACCTTCTCAGAAGGTGTATGGATTGAGTTGAGGATATATATGCCCCTATATTTAGTTTCTCATATCGAAGCTGTAGCACTATTGTTAGACATTTTCTGAGTTTTCAGCAGTAAAAGTATGTTTACATGGCCAGACCAAACCCGCCTCCGTGCCGTAGGTGCAATTTTTAATTTTTTTACGTAGCCATAGTGCCGCAACCTGTATTGCGTTATATCCGGCCTACCTCTCGCTATTACGTTTTCTGGGCTGGTAATTCTGATTCGTTGCGTCCACCGATTCTCTTTCATTCCAAATAACCGAACACTGAGTTTATTTATAAAGGATAACATTAAGAATGCAGCGAACCCCTGAAGCTCAAACCTGCTTCACGACATCCCATCTAAATGGAAAACAGGGTGGAAACTAAATCCGCAACGGCACGAATATTATTTAATCACCGCTGATAGCTATCCCGTAGAATTCATTGCATCCCTAGAAAGGATGATTGAGGGGGTAAAACAAACGACGGACGAAAAAGCTCAACCAGTCTGCCTACGGCAGATCTTTCCATTCAGTTTGTTTTCAACAAAAGGCTATACTAGAAAGAAATGCTGAGCCAGAGCCCCTACTCAAATTTATATGTATATATATATATACAGTTTGCTTCCAAAGTATGAGTGCAAATTCTGTCGTATTTCGATTTACACTGAAAGTTAAAATCTCCAAATGATAGTACAGCGTGACTGAAGACCGTGTATGCAAAGAAAACAGCTTGTCACATCCGATGATGAACTGCAGTGCAACGTGCTCACAGAATAAACTGTCACCCTGTCGATTCAACCATTTTCTTCTTCCCCACTGAGAAGAAGGGAGAATAAGGCAATAAATTTTGCCGCCAATGGTGGTAAATAAAACAATTAATTCTTTATCGATGACTCAAAAATTCATCAAAAACCGCTTAAGGCCCTTATCCGGAGATGGCACAAATGAGCTTAATCATAGTGTAACATGAATGTCTATGCTACGCAAAATATCAGATTCACTAGAAAAAGGATGCCAATAAGCAGCAAAGATTTGTAAAAATGACTTTTCGAAATTAATAGCAGTGAAAAAATGAGCTCGATAGTATTGCTGCAATACGGCAACCTCTGTAGTAAATGAATGATACCGGCTTATTCTTTTGTAGACTTTCTATTGATTGCATAGGAAATCCTGCTTGGCAGTCCGCCTACGATAGTCGATTTGATGGATAAAACGCACTGCTTTAACGAAGGTGAAAAACCTGACGTAAATGTGAAAAAAACGCATGTTTCTGGTATATGGACTCCAGAGAATAATCGGGTAAATAATTTCTGAAATTATTAAGTGCAGGACATGGAGTCAGGTGATTCGGACATGACTTTTTAAGGTCAGACCCGAAATTTCAATGAACATTTGGGTCGAAGACAATCAACCACTGTGGAATAAGCACGTAATGCCCATTCTACAAACAAGTAGTACTACAAGTAGTAATAATCTTATATGACAAAGACGTTATACCGTACTTCCGACATAGATACTAGCTAAAAGCCCAGACACGTGTTTCGCCGATGTTTCTGCTGCTGTGTGACACAGCAACGAGGGGTTCGGCTCCTCAGTGTGTCCCCCCAGCGTTCTCTATGCGGTTTCTGGTATATGGACTCCAGAAAATAATCGGGTAAATAATTTCTGAAATTATTAAGTGCAGGACATGAAGTCAGGTGATTCGGACATGACTTTTTAAGGTCAGACCCGAAATTTTAATGAACATTTAGGTCGAAGACAATCAACCACTGTGGAATAACCACGTGATGCCCATTCTACAAACAAGTAGTACTACAAGTAGTATGAATCTTATATGACAAAGACGTTATACCGTACTTCCGACATAGATACAAGCTAAAAGCCCAGACACGTGTTTCGCCGATGTTTCTGCTGCTGTGTGACACAGCAACGAGGGGTTCGGCTCCTCAGTGGGTCCCCCAGCGTCCTCTATGCGGTTTCTGGTATATGGACTCCAGAGAATAATCGGGTAAATAATTTCTGAAATTATTAAGTGCAGGACATGGAGTCAGGTGATTCGGACATGACTTTTTAAGGTCAGACCAAAAATTTCAAAGAATATTTGGGTCGAAGACAATCAACCACTGTGGAATAACCACGAAATGCCCATTATACAAACAAGTAGTACTACAAGTAGTATGAATCTTATATGACAAAGACGTTATACCGTACTTCCGACATAGATACTAGCTAAAAGCCCAGACACGTGTTTCGCCGATGTTTCTGCTGCTGTGTGACACAGAAACGAGGGGTTCGGCTCCTCAGTGTGTCCCCCAGCGTTCTCTATGCGGTTTCTGGTATATGGACTCCAGAGAATAATCGGGTAAATAATTTCTGAAATTATTAAGTGCAGGACATGGAGTCAGTTGATTCGGACATGACTTTTTAAGGTCAGACCCAAAATTTCAATGAACATTTGGCTCGAAGACAATCAACCACTGTGGAATAACCACGTAATGCCCATTCTACAAACAAGTAGTACTACAAGTAGTATGAATCTTATATGACAAAGACGTTATACAGTACTTCCGACATAGATACTAGCTAAAAGCCCAGACACGTGTTTCGCCGATGTTTCTGCTGCTGTGTGACACAGCAACGAGGGGTTCGGCTCCTCAGTGTGTCCCCCAGCGTTCTCTATGCGGTTTCTGCTATATGGACTTCAGAGAATAATCGGGTAAATAATTTCTGAAATTATTAAGTGCAGGACATGGAGTCAGGTGATTCGGACATGACTTTTTAAGGTCAGACCCGAAATTTCAATGAACATTTGGGTCGAAGACAATCAACCACTGTGGAATGACCACGTAATGCCCATTCTACAAACAAGTAGTACTACAAGTAGTATGAATCTTATATGACAAAGACGTTATACCGTACTTCCGACATAGATACTAGCTAAAAGCCCAGACACGTGTTTCGCCGATGTTTCTGCTGCTGTGTGACACAGCAACGAGGGGTTCGGCTCCTCAGTGGGTCCCCCAGCGTCCTCTTTGCGGTTTCTGGTATATGGACTCCAGAGAATAATCGGGTAAATAATTTCTGAAATTATTAAGTGCAGGACATGGAGTCAGGTGATTCGGACATGACTTTTTTAAGGTCAGACCCGAAATTTCAATGAACATTTGGGTCGAAGACAATCAACCACTGTGGAATAACCACGTGATGCCCATTCTTCAAACAAGTAGTACTACAAGT
Organism: Schistocephalus solidus; assembly: GCA_017591395.1. NCBI lineage: Eukaryota > Metazoa > Platyhelminthes > Cestoda > Diphyllobothriidea > Diphyllobothriidae > Schistocephalus > Schistocephalus solidus. The sequence goes on from WEDG01007772.1 coordinate 50,115, forward strand.
AGTATGAATCTTATATGACAAAGACGTTATACCGTACTTCCGACATAGATACTAGCTAAAAGCCCAGACACGTGTTTCGCCGATGTTTCTGCTGCTGTGTGACACAGCAACGAGGGGTTCGGCTCCTCAGTGGGTCCTTCAGCGTTATCTATGCGGTTTCTGGTATATGGACTCCAGAGAATAATCGGGTAAATAATTTCTGAAATTATTAAGTGCAGGACATGGGGTCAGGTGATTCGGACATGACTTTTTTAAGGTCAGACCCGAAATTTCAATGAACATTTGGGTCGAAGACAATCAACCACTGTGGAATAACCACGTGATGCCCATTCTACAAACAAGTAGTACTACAAGTAGTATGAATCTTATATGACAAAGACGTTATACCGTACTTCCGACATAGATACTAGCTAAAAGCCCAGACACGTGTTTCGCCGATGTTTCTGCTGCTGTGTGACACAGCAACGAGGGGTTCGGCTCCTCAGTGGGTCCCCCAGCGTTCTCTATGCGGTTTCTGGTATATGGACTCCAGAGAATAATCGGGTAAATAATTTCTGAAATTATTAAGTGCAGGACATGGAGTCAGGTGATTCGGACATGACTTTTTAAGGTCAGACCCGAAATTTCAATGAACATTTGGGTCGAAGACAATCAACCACTGTGGAATAACCACGTGATGCCCATTCTTCAAACAAGTAGTACTACAAGTAATAATAATCTTATATGACAAAGACGTTATACCGTACTTCCGACATAGATACTAGCTAAAAGCCCAGACACGTGTTTCGCCGATGTTTCTGCTGCTGTGTGACACAGCAACGAAGGGTTCGGCTCCTCAGTGGGTCCCCCAGCGTTATCTATGCGGTTTCTGGTATATGGACTCCAGAGAATAATCGGGTAAATAATTTCTGAAATTATTAAGTGCAGGACATGGAGTCAGGTGATTCGGACATGACTTTTTTAAGGTCAGACCTGAAATTTCAATGAACATTTGGGTCGAAGACAATCAACCACTGTGGAATAACCACGTGATGCCCATTCTACAAACAAGTAGTACTACAAGTAGTATGAATCTTATATGACAAAGACGTTATACCGTACTTCCGACATAGATACTAGCTAAAAGCCCAGACACGTGTTTCGCCGATGTTTCTGCTGCTGTGTGACACAGCAACGAGGGGTTCGGCTCCTCAGTGGGTCCCCCAGCGTTCTCTATGTATATATATATGTATATATATATATATATATATATATATATATATATATATATATATATATATATATATATATATATATATATATATATATATATATATATAGAGGGCATGTGTTTCAAAAACCATACCGCTAAAAGCAGTTCCTCTACATAGTTGTGTTGTGCAAATTCCTCATTCTCGTCTTAGTTTACTTAAGCTACGGATGCAACGCAGAAAAAAGTACTTTCCTATTTCTTAAATAACACAACATTTGGTAGGTAAGTTTGGTTACAAATAGTTTTTATATTATATTAAATCATAAGGAAAATATATACTGAAAAAATGCGCCTTGGATACTGGCGCAATTTAACTTGATTATTCGGTGGAATATTACAGTGTTTTGAATGTTTTCATTAGATATACACGAAGTCAAATTATCGGTAGGAAACCCTGTGGTAGAAACATAATCCTATTAGGCGAAAAATGGCCGGTGATCCACAAAATCTGATTTGCCATTTCTAAGTGATAAATGATATAATAACAATTTGTCTATGTGACAAACAAAATGAACTTGAGTTCGACCTATCATGTCCTTTAGAAAACAAGTTTTGTGACACATCCATTGAGAGCCGATTTCTTTGACGGAACAAGCCAAGAGAGATCCGATGAGCTATTCTGTTTGACAGGATAACAAAACGAATTAGGCACAGGGTCAGCTCGTCTGAGTTTCCATTATTTAAGAAAATATTTCAGAATCTGCGAAACGTTTCGGGTTCTGGTCTTAAACCGAACTTGAACCTAAAACTTCATGGAAACTCCAAACTTAACCCGCTAATACATCTAACCTAAATTAAAGCACACACACCCAAATTGAAATCTAGAGAATCTACTACGCTCACTGGAAATCAGCGCAAGTATTCAACCTAATTCGGGATCATGTATTCACTAAAGTCACGAATATCTTAGGATGGTGTTATCTAAAGCATTTAATTTTATTTATGAATTTTTTAATCGCAATTATTGATAAAAAAAACCCAGAAATTATGAAGTCCGTCTATCAGTAGCGTATAATCACAATCTCAGTGAATTTGATCGATGGATTTGCTTGGTTTACAGTGTTTAAGAGTTCGTCTACATTTGTTTCTTCTGTGACAATTGCGAAGATGTCGTCGACGTATCGGCCGTAGTGTCTTAGCTTATTGATCTGTCCGCTTAGCTGAAATTTCTCCAGCTTGCCCATAAAGACATCGGCTAGAAGAGGTCCAAGTGCGAGCCCATAGCAACGCCATCTATTTGTCTGTATAGCTGGTTGTCAAAAAGGAACTGCACATTTAACGTGCATCTTAGTAATAATTCTTTCAGTGCATTTGTCGGTATTCCTATTTCTTGCTCATTGGTCAATAGAAATTCACAGAGGTAATCGACTGTCTCAGTGACAGGGACGTTTGTAAAAAGTGATGAGACATCCAAAGATAGCATCCGCGTGCCGTTTAAGTTAAGATTTTTGATATTTTTAATAAATTCGAAGGTATCTCGGTAGCTACGTGGCGCTAGTTGTCGTTGTACAGGCTTTAGTTTCTCTGTCCTCCCCCTTCCCCTGGAACGGCTCTACCAAACACTCACTGCCACTTATCATACTGGTTCCTATCACACTGTTTCTTATCATCCTCCCTCTATGCACACCTCTCAGACAACACACAGCACAGGATTAAGTTACCAACACATGAAGTTGAAGGGTCAGACCAGAAATTTCGATGAAAACTGAGTCAAAGGAAATCACCTGATCAGAAATAACCACGTTGACAGTGAATTTTAAATGGAGTAGTAAACAAGTAACGTGATAAAGGTATTAAAACGTATTCCGAAAACTCATTGAAGACAAGAGTCCTTACAAGTTTTTAGCCGATGTTTCTTCTGCGGCAGGGCGAAGTTACAATTGGCTCCAAGGCAGAACGGACGCATGAGGTCCGTAGTCCACTGGTGAGCGTTAACCAACCCAAGCCAAAGGTGTAATGAACTGTGCCTCGTTTGCACTTAAGTGATGTCATTGACGAATATGTAGACGAAACAGGCCAGCAATTGCTTAGACCATATGCAGATAGGGAAACCGCAAGGATTATTTTAATTTCAGTAGTTTACATAGACATAACTTGCACTACACTTGTGCTAATACTCGTTAATTTATTAGAGTTTAGTTAAATAACACTTTATGAAGCATAATGGACTCCACATAATATAGAATCTCAACTCCAAGAAGAGAGTACTTGTTGACAATTAGTAACATTTTGAAAAACACGAGTTAAATGCAATCGTTGACTAGCTGAGCATGAATGATACGTGAATTACCGCAGTGCATGTTATAAGTTCACTTAAGCAAACGTCTGCAAAATAGATCTCGAAGAAATTTGCTATTTTTATTAAACACCTTTCGATGGCATATGTATATGACGCTTGTAATCAAATTCACTACACAGTTAACAACTTGAAACAGAACAAAATACCCTGTAAGAAATTTGTTTAATATAAAATAAGACGTTTAAGGACTCCTCATTATATACTATGAGTATGTTACATTATGATGCCGTGTGTTAATGTTAATGATATTTTCATTTTGCATGAAGGGCCAGAATACACCTATGTACTGAAAGCGGTAAGAGAAGGACCCGAGCAAATTAGTCTTTCTCTGAGGAATACCCGCAGGTCTCTCGGTGCAGGTCAAAGAATCCTGCTCAAGACTATACCACCGGATGTACCAATAATAATAACAGACAAATATCGTATAGAAGTAGACAGACTAAAGCCATCAACCTTATACAAATTTATGGCGTACATTAGGTATCTAAATGGTACTCTCAAGAGGAATCCAGTAAGAGCTATGACAACAACATTCCCCCCAGGTAACTACCATACGTATAATGGCATGCATTTTGTACCTAAAACGTATTTTGAATTTGCAAGCAACAAATAAAATGCAATTGCATACATAAACACTCGGAACAAGGAAGCAATCATAGAAATAATCTGAATTCCGTGTAAATTTCCTAGTGAATTAGGCGAAGTAGCCGGCGTGACAGTAGTAAGTACGCAGGCCAATTCAACAGCTTTTTCTTCTAGCTATTATTTGCCAGGCAATACTCACCTAGTGAATCGAAATGGTTTTCCGAATACCTTATCAAACTAACTACCCTTTTCGTGATCATAATGTGTCATGCTGTGCCTGGTTTCTGTGCTGATATGCATTCAATATTGGAAATTTGTACGTTTAAATTATTATGGGCTATACATTTTGTGGTTACTACTCACATAACCTGTTAACATAGAACGCCATGGGAAATAAATAACAAACTCGTAATAATGATGCGTTCTATATATGATAAGATAATCTAAAGTTAACTTTAAGTTTAAGTGTAAGTTTTTTAAGGGAAAGATAGGCAAACGCCTTTGAAATCCCTCTTGGTTACAGTATGGCTAAAAAGCCTCTGGTACCACAACTATTCCCCTAACATTGACCTGTTCCCCGCAGATGACAATATCCTGTCCGACCTCACCGCAACGGTTGTTAGTCACGACCGCATAGACTTGCAGTGGACCGAAACAAAAGCTGCAAACCGTGAACTTCTAACGTACATAATTGAGTGCCATTCACACCCTGGCATTTCTTATACTACACGCGAATCAAAATACTCCATTCAGAATCTTTCGTCAGAGACAGACTACCGATTCACAGTGCGGTCCACGAAAGCCAATGTTCATTTCTATCCGGGTGCTCCTCTGGTATCTGCACGCACCTGGAGTAAAGGTAGGCCTGATTTTTGCCTTCAGTGCGTTATGTGTACCAGGATATTCTCACGGTAAGATAAAACACAACCTGAATTGCACCTAATGAAGAGTTAGAACAGTAGAGTCTGTGGATTGCCTACTAGAGCCAATCTGAAATTGTTCAGGTCACTTGCTCAGTGCCTATAACTCAATGAGGTATAGAAAATCAGTAAACGTTTACTGCGATTGAGACCAAGTCCAACGTTAGATGGTTTTCTGCGTGCAGGAGCAGAGAAAAGGTACATACCTCGTCAACCCAATAACGCGCAAACGTGGGCTTACAAGTCCGTCATAGCGTAATATCTCTTTCTTTTTCAAACAACGAATGATTAACAACGCATAATTGAACTACGGTTTAAATGTTAATAATGGGATATAGAGAAGTTACCCCGTACGGGGATATAGAACACGACCAGGCAAAAGAAAAAATCAAAAGCTGTCATCTGTTAACTAAATAAAAGATTTTCATGATTTGGCCTTTTTTGTCATTGAATGACGTCGTCTGGTAGATAATTAGAGTGATTTTACGGGTAGTAAGATACTTTTGAAATTCATACGTAACTGCTCTCTTGCTACCTCCATGCTCTGTGTAGACGAGTATAACCCAGGCGAGGTTACTGCTGAACCTATCAGTCCAACAAGCATACGACTAACTTGGAAGGCAGCTGCAGCGTCAGACCACCCTACCAAACTTTACAACGTTGTAACGAATTCAGATGACCAGAACGCGCGGAGAACCAAGCTCACGACGATCGACATTCAAAAATCTTTCCCCTTCAACGGAGTACGTCTTCACAGTATACTCAGCCTCACTCCGTGGCTTCTCGTATACGCCTGGAGCGAAAGCGAAGGCAAAGACGCTTCACAAAGGTAATGATCTTTGGGATTCTGGCATGCATCATTACGTTTAATCGGAAAAATGTATTGTGTTTTTATAAGACTGTATGGCAAATTTCTCAGCCGGTCCGTACGTTATGCTACTGTATCAAAAAACCAAGACCATTCTTCGTCTCAAAAATTGGCCGTCAATACACGTGTTAGAAATGGAATAAACGAATTAATAGCATCACATCACAAATTCTCCTATTTACGCAACCTGGTGAAATCTTTTTCCCAGTTTGTATAACCACATTGCATTCCGGTCATGTTTGCTTGAGCAAAAATCAAATTGGCATTCTTAATTCATAAACCTCTCTGACTGATTGGCCGATGAAAGAATCGTTTAACCACCAATAGGCAATCAGGTCTCCATTAACTTTATATTTAATATTTTTCAGTCAAAATACTATCGAGCAATTGTTTTGAAGGACATATCTTTGGTCCCTTCTGGTAATATTTTTTAAATTTATTTTCTCGTAAAGAACATGAAAACAAAAAATTTTCATGTACTACCTTCTCTTGGTAGAAGGTGTATGGATTGAGTTGAGGATATATATGCCCCTATATTTAGTTTCTCATATCAAGGCTGTAGCACTATTGTTAGACATTTTCTGAGTTTTCAGCAGTAAAAGTATGTTTATATGGCCAGACCAAACCCGTCTCCGTGCCGTAGGTGCAATTTTTGAATTTTTACGTAGCCATAGTGCCGCAACCTGTATTGCGTCATATCCGGCCTACTTCTCGCTATTACGTTTTCTGGGCTGGTAATTCTGATTCGTTGCGTCCACCGATTCTCTTTCATTCCAAATAACCGAACACTGAGTTTATTTATAAAGGATAACATTAAAAATGCAGCGAACCCCTGAAGCTCAAACCTGCTTCACGACATCCCATCTAAATGGAAAACAAGGTGGAAACTAAATCCGCAACGGCACGAATATTATTTAATCACCGCTGATAGCTATCCCGTAGAATTCATTGCATCCCTAGAAAGGATGATTGAGGGGGTAAAACAAACGACGGACGAAAAAGCTCAACCAGTCTGCCTACGGCAGATCTTTCCATTCAGTTTGTTTTCAACAAGCAATCAACAGCCATGAAAGATCTCAAGAGGGATGAACAAATTGCCCTTCTGACGCATGAGCGCCAGTCAGGCATCGCTGATACTTCTGAATTGGCGTCGTTCAACCAGATCTGTTCATAGTAAGGTTAAGTATGTGGTCAAATTTATGACAGATTATAACTCATGACACATGTGTCAGCGATGTCATAATCAGTGAAAATTCAAGGCTAATTTTGTTCTCTTTTTACTACTTTTAGGTGCCAAGTAACTATATCCATTTAAAGGTCGCTTCGACTGCAAGCATGCTTGGCGTAACCTTCGCATGAAAGAGACTTTTTTAATTTGCTTATACAAAAAAACGTTTTCTTGATACTCCTTTTCATTTTCTCCTCTACTGAATATACCAATTTGCTGGCATCTATGTGCCTGCATAAATAATGCTCCTTTTATCATTACGTAAATAGAAAATAGTAATTATATGGCTAATTTTAACAAATCAGTATTTTCCTTGAACAACTGCATTCCACTGGAGGCCGAAAATGTATTTCATTTCCAGTTATCCAAAAGGCTATACTAGAAAGAAATGCTGAGCCAGAGCCCCGACTCAAATTTCAACATGGTGCGTCAATCGTATTTCCTTGGATAAATACTCGTCCATTTGTAACACAGCTGGTTTAATAAAGCTGCGTGGCGTCCTTACAAAAAACTGAAAACTTTGCTTCGAGCAGGTTCAAGGAGAGTACAGTAGCTCTAAAAAATGTTTCCCCATGTAGTCAGCAGTCTCTGGATTTCGCATGGTTCGGCTTGCAATAGCAATACAGGGACCAATCTCGAGAAAATCAATACAAAAATTAGTTTTGTTTTCAGTTAAATTGAGTTTATTTAAGGAAATTGTATGTATGTATCGTTCAACTCGCTGTGTTATAAGCCACTGATTTATTTCAGACATTTGGGAAGGGAACCGACAAATGACTTTAAAGGTAATAATAAAAAATGAACAGATATATGAAGACTTCTTTTGAAGTCGAAATTGGGAGATATATGTGCACACGTAGGCTATCAAAACAGAAGTTATTTTAGGTAAGCTTATATGACAAGGGTGGAACTCAGTCAGGCTTCCGGTAAAGGCCGACTCTATTTTGCTGTCAAACCACTGGAATGTCTGAGTGCGAGGGTTATGTCCGAAGCCAGAGTTGGGCAATTAATAAAGAAGTTATTTTAGGTAAGCTTATATGACAAGGAAAGCAACATTACTTCTGGTGTGCAGGCGTCAGAAGTAATGTCAGTATTGATGGGCGTCGAGGTCGAGATTTGAATAAATTCGATAAATTGACGTTAATTAATGATTCAATATATAAATTGCTATAGGAGTAAAAGTAGTAATACAGCAACAATAACATGGTAAGAAAGACCATCATTAACACAACTTGTGTGCGCACCACGGTGCGTGCTGCAATAATAATCCAGCTTCCTTTTAAAAGCTTCCACGGATGCAGACATAAGGACAGCATGCAACAAAGCATTCCAAGTGTCAACTGTTCAATTGGAGAAGAATAACCTCCGCGTTTTCTGCCTGGCACCAGTCACTAGATGTTTGATTGGATGACCTCAAGGCCTATCACATTTGCGAATTCAACGAACGCCCATGTACAAAACGGCAGTCGTGGCCGCACATGGTGTGTAATTAATGTATTACGTCCCACGGCAGATGCTAGAAGGTCAAAGGAAAGAGATCGAGAAATAAGTGTTTGCACTTTTTGAATAATGTGTCCCATCGAGCTTAAAGAATTGTTGAGGGTGCGGAGGTCCTTAGAGGTTCGGCGTCGCTATGCTTTACTGGCAAGCACAAATTTCGACTGCACAGATGTTCAAAAGAACATGACTAGACAGTCTTCATCGAAGACTTTATGTGGTACAGGACTTATATCTTGGACCGTATAGGGGTCTCTGTTGAAAATGAGGACCCTACTAAGACATTTTGTTTCCGACGTAAGGAAATCAATAAGAGGACTACGAACTCCTGGAGGTTCCAGTTTAACTATGAGTCGTCTATGAGGCCCTTTATCGAATGCTTTACTATGATCGAAATGGATAACGACCACATATATATGCTCCATTATGAAGCGAAGTTGATAGATTTAGAAAAGATAGGTGGCAGGTTTCACAAGAGCGATCGGGTAAAAATTCATGTTTGGAAGTGCTAAGAAGTTGATTGCTTATGTGAAAATCTGTACTTGTTATGGCAATTAGTTTTTCAAGCAGTTTTGCAAGAGAGGGCGTTTTATGAACACAGCAATACTTTTTAACATAGGAACGAGAGCCAGAGTTAAAAACTGCTATAATAATAGACATTTTGCAAAAATCAGGGACAAAACATTGCCAAGATAAACTGAGAAGAATTTGCTCAAAAAGGGGTATAAGTGCTTAACTGTTTAATATGTGAGTTTGGAATGTTGTCAGTTTCAACTGAATATGAATTACTCAGTTCGCTTACATTTTTCTGAATATATGTATGGACAATATTAATGGTACTGAGAAACACATGAGATGACAGAGGAAGTGATGGGATGGGTTTAGATTTAGAGGTAAAATAGTTGGCAAAGAATGAAGTAAAAAATTATGCTTTGCCCAAATCCCCTATAATTAAATTGCTGCTGCCACCAAGGAAAAGTGGAATGACTTTGTGAGACTTGGCGGAGGAACGGAGGCGGAAGATTTGAGCAACAGATTTGGAAGTATTCGCATCGCCATCTGCTAGGCTCCCTTCACCTATCTCGCGTGAGCCTCGGTTTTGAAGCTTATTCAACTAATTTTCCGATCCTTACGTGCACCGATAGTTAACTTATGGACGGATATTTAGGTTGTTTTCGAAATTTTTAAGTCACTTTTGGTAAAAGTGGTATTTGCGCGTCGCGGATGATGTAAGTAGTTGGGCAGATGACGGTCGGTAGGTCTGTCTCGAAATCGGTGCCGCAGTCGGAGTGTAGGGAGATAGGCGCACTGAACCGACATATCCATTCGTTTAGTAGCGCTTTGTTTCTGGAAGCGATGTCTTACCAGCGAAGGGAAATTGTTACAGCCCACTTCATGAAATAGTTTACGAGTACTAAAATGTACCGCTACCCGAAGGGGGTGTACGGCAATGGGTCTACGATGTCGACGCCCACGTGTTCAAACGGATACTCCGTGGGCATGTGTTGAAGTGGCACTCTAAATCGTGACAAGGTGCCTTTAAAGGAGGCGCATGCGGTACATGCCTTGCAGAAAGTAGCCACCCGTTCACGCCGATGAGTTTAACAGAATCGCTGCCTGACTGATGCTTCGGTTTTCGAAAAGCCTACATGCTTGAGATCGCGGTGTCGGTCGGTGAGATCGGGGATGACTAAGCTGTTCAGAACGACTAATCGTGTGTGGCGGGTCTTTGAAAAGATAAGATCTGCTTGTGAAGCAGATAGGTCATTTGTTTCCCGTTATATCGGTTTGAGAAAGTACTCCACCTATGTCGAAACCCACCGGTGTCGCTATCTAGCATGAAGGGCAGAGCGCAGGGGCCCATTTTCGGAAGACTAACAATTGATGCCGTGATGAGTTGGCCCTTCAATTCATCGAAGGCATGCTAGCATTCGTCGGAACACTCGAACTGGCGGCTTTTCTTGGTTATGCGAGGTAGCGTGAGAGCTATTTCAACCAAATGGAGCATGAACCAGTGACAGTAGAAGGCTAATCTAATGAATCCTCGGACCTTTGTGGCTGTCTTCGGCGTGGGCTCTACTTTTTCAAGTGAGACATTGATGCACTCTGGCCTGACGTCGTGACCAAGGAAAGTGACCATGCGGCGTAGGAGGTGGCACTTCTGGGAGTTCAGCAGGAGGCCCGCGTTGCGACACACTGAAAGAACCGCGGCAATGTTCTCCGTGTGTTTCGGAGCAGTAAGTCCAAACATAATGACTTTATCAAGGTACATCAGGCAGATGATCGGTGTGCATTAAGCATTGAAACGTGGAGTTAGCATTACACATCCCGAGTGGTATCGTTTTGAACTCAAAACGGCCCTATGGAGAATAAACAGTGTTTTTAGTCGATCGCGAGCCTCGACCTCTACTTGTCAATAACCGCACTTTAGGTCCAGTTTGGAGAACCATTGGATCCCCATAAATGCGTCGATGGTGACGTCGTTGCTGGGCAGGGGGAATGATTCCCGCGTGATTACCGCATTCGGATGTCAGTAATCAATACAGCAACGACGCTTGCCATATTTAGCTGGCCCCAGTGTGACTGGTGAAGCCCAAGGTCAGATTACCCCCGTTTTTAATTTTGCCTGAATCCTGTCACTTACTTCATGTTGGAAGTACGGAGGGATACGTCGGGGAGGTTGCCATAAGGGGGTTGGACGTGCCCATATCAGTGGTGTGCCGAATGACGGTTGTGCGGCTCAGGTACTTGTCTTCTCACGCGAACACATCTTCATACTTGTCTAACAGGGGTTTCAGTTCATGTTTTTCGGTGTAATCGATAGCAGTGTCCGTGGTAGGACCGAGTCGGCGGTAAGGCGAGGGCCGCTGCAATGGCAGAACAGATAGCCCCTACCTCGAGCTCAGTGGGTGTGTTTGGAACCAACTGTTGCCTGCGTTCGAACGAAGGAGTGCGATCGTTTACCTATATGCATGCCCAGGAAGTCTAGGCTGAGGTACATCTCCCAAGTCATCTTAGGCTGAACCTCAAGTGTGTGTTTCTTGGCGCAGTTTGGAGAAGCAGTGGCTAGTCGGACTGTCCCTAGATCCTACTGCGTCGACTCGGACTAGAGAATTTGTCACCCTGTATCAGTTAACGCCTTAATGGTTTATTTGTATAAAATGGCACTTTTCTATGAGAATTATGCGAAGAAAGAGGAATAGTTTGGTTATCTTCTCTGTTGTTTCACATTGGATTGGCTCGTCCGTAACGGGGTCAGGCTTGCGCAAAGTTAGAGGGTGGAACTCAGTTAGGCTTCCGGTAAAGGCCGACTCTATTTTGCGGTCAAACCGCTGGATTGCCTGAGTGCGAGGGTTATGTCCGAAGCCAGAGTTTGGGCAATTAATAAAGATTTTATTTTAGGTAAGCTTCTATGACAAGGAAAGTAACATTACTTCTGGTGTGCAGGCGTCAGAAGGAATGTCCGTATAAATGGGTGTTGAGGTCGAGATTTGAATAAATTCGATAAATTCACGTTAATTAACGATTCAATATATAAATTGCTATAGTAGTTAAAGTTTTAATACAGCAACAATAACATGGTAAGAAAGACCATCATGAACACAACTTTTGTGTGCACCACGGTGCGTGCTGCAATAATAATCCAGTTTCCTTTTAAAAGCTTCCACGGATTCAGACATAAAGACAGCATGCAACAAAGCATTCCAAGTGTCAACCGCTCAATTGGAGAAGAATAACTTCCGCGTTGTCTGCCTGGCACCAGTCACTAGATGTTATGGTTATGTCCGGAGCCAGATTTGGGTTGCCTTTGCCCGGTGGACGTGCAGACATCCGGGGAAAGCTGGGTGTCCATCTTGGGAATTTCGGGATGCAGCATCCTCGAGGCACATAGTACAACCTCAATAAGGACTCTAAGGTTGGAATCACAGAGAGTAAGTCACCTTTCGGGATCCCAGCCACCGTTTGAAGTGGTTTAACACCACTTGATCCCGGGTAGCAGTGGCGAGGGAATGGAAGGCATCATGAATGAGGTGTAGACCAGCATCGGTAAAATTGTTACGGTGAATCCGTAGCCTGTAGGCGGCGGTTGAAAAACTGGTCCAGCGCCTCTTCGGTGGAAAGGAGAGGTTAGAAGATGCGTTATGTTGGTTACAGAGGACGTTGAATGGTGTGTTGCACGAGAGGCCTGCATCGAGCGCTTTGTCCATCTGATCCTCCGCCATATATTTCAAAACACCTGGTCTGCGGTCACAGGCTGATACGTCATCCAAGTGGAACCTCATGCAGCATTTAAAGACTTTGCTACCCCAAAGGGTTCAAACAAGGGTGGAATTGCGTTGGAAGTGTGGCACGTCGGCGATGGGCGTGAAGTGATCACTACCACCACTGTAATAGCCGGCAATTTGGAGGGGTCTGCAGGTAAAATGTGTCTTGGACGTGGTTGGTGTTCTGACCCTCGACAATGTCTTTGTACTCGTCATGTCCGTGATACAGATCATTCTCACAATATCTCTTTATCAAGTAGATCACGACGCAATAGTAGAAAATAAAAATGAAATCGAAAGAGATAACTGACCCATTATTCAGGAACCCTCTGAATCAAATGCAACCACTCCAATGGAGCGAGTTTCGGAAGACCTAGCACTCTTCCAAAGTGTACTTAAAACCATTTTGGAACCCTCTGAGGCAATCGGGGTTCTGTTTTGAAAAAAATTTGAACAACGCATCAGAATCAACACGCCTCCCACCTCTTCAAGTTGCGCTGGTCAGTAGCGAACAGTCCAAATGCATTCTTTCCAGGCGCTTTAGGATAAATGCTCAAGCCCAGTGGGTTTTTTTCAATGGGACTTCTCATTAGAAGAAAGACTGAAACGTCGTATATTTTTTCTAGAATTGAGCAAGCGGCTTAGCGAGGGGACCACCATTTGGTTAGTTACAACAACTAAGTAAGGTAGCGTTCCCCATTCTTCCTTTGGACGGGCTTAGTACGGTTAACCGCGCAGCCAACGCAATAACGGAAGGTTCGAGGTGCATAGTAACCTCATGTCACATGAATGTTAAATTAAAATTCCTGCACACCAATGTGTGGAGCATTTCATCAAAGTTCGACGAGCTAAAAATCCACCTCCGTGATCTATTGTCAGACGCCCTCTCTATAAGAGAAACCCAGTTCACCCAACACGTGGCCGACCGTGAGTTAACCATACCGGGCTACCGGGGAAGGGCGTGGGGGATGAGATGTACTCACGTGTGTAAAACATGGACTAATAGTAGCAGACAAAACAGATAAACTGACGTGTGCTTCCGAGGCAATCTGGTTGTCTATTAAAGTACCGGTTTCACCATGGCTCGATATCCTGACAGTCTGTCGACCACCGAGAACAGGTCCTACGGTTGGTGCTAATCTGCTAGAGGAGCTAAAAAAGCTTTCTATACGGCCAGACATCCTGATTATGGGTGACTGTAATGTGCCTCATATTGACTGGAGCGTGGCCTACGCACATAATTCAGAAATCACCGCTGACGGTCGCCTTCTAAACACAACGCTTGAGCTATTTCTCACTCAGCCCGTCACGTTCCCAGCCAGAATGATCTTGATTTTGCTCTCATAAAATCACAGAACAGTATTTAAGAGGTGTCATGACTATCCCCTTTGGTAAAAGCGACCATGTCGTCCTGATGTGTGAGTACTTGCTCTTTTTAATACACTAGAGATGCACAACATCAGAAGAAATATTTGGCGCGTTAATTTTGACTAGATAAAAGCTGAAATCACACGCATTGAATGGGGATCAGTATTGTCTCAAAACTGGGTTTATTCTCAGAAATTTTAAAACCGCCAAAATTAGAATCAGCCTCCATAAAATGTATGTCAGGCCTAGTCTGGAATACTGCTCACTTCTATTTAGTCTTCTGCACGCTAGTGAACGAAAGAAGATAGAATCAGTCCAGCACTTCTTTACAAAAAGATTTTTCTATTCAGATCACCGAAACCTGCCCTACCAACAATGCTGTGAGCTTACAAGCCTTGACCCGCTATGGCTTCGCAGATTACAGAAGGGACTATTTTTACTGTTTAAACTACTAAACAGTCGTACATTTAACCCCCTTACATCTCTGAGGCACCTCGACCACTCTCGGCGCACCAGTCATCGAGATGTATTTTTATTTCTTCCTTTGGCACGCACAGTTAGATACCGACCGTTTTTTTCGGTAAACGCTATAGCAATCTGGAATAAGCTACCTAGAAGTATCAAAATTCAGCAAAGCTATCCCTTTTTTACGCGAACTGTCACTAGTTTTCTACATTCAGGACACCTACCAAAACTTTTGGGTGCTGACTTTGTTGAAGCTCTCTTCGGTTCTGATGGCGTTCACGGACTCTGAATCCTGTGCCGGTCTTCATGCTGAGGGCAATATTACTGGCTCTGCAGACCTCAATCGGCTTATTTCTCAGTCGACAGCGAACAGCCGCTCGCCGACATACCTGCTGGTGCAGAATACCGGATCCGTAACACTGAATGGAGAGGTTCTTCACCGGGCACCTGTGTTAATGCGTCCCTGTCCAGAACTTTAATTACTCAATAAGCTGCAGTTTTTTTCTCCTGAAAACACCTGAAACAACGATCGGGAGTTTTTTTCACTGTCAGCTTGACCCTCTACTATTATATGTATATATATATATATATATATATATATATATATATATATATAGCTATATATAGCTAGTATCTATGTCGGAAGTACGGTATAACGTCTTTGTCATATATATATATATATATATATATATATATATATATATATATATATATATGGAATGGTACCGACAAAGACAAGGGAGACCGGAATGGCCATTTCTAGCTTATTAGCCGTCATCAGCCAGTCATACCCAATCCCAAGTGTGGCACACCTGGGATTCGAACCCACGACCTTTGGTATTTGAGTCGAACGCTCTACCATTTGAGCCACGGGCTCGTTGTTTTGTATATATATATATATATATATATATATATATATATATATATATATATATATATATATATATATATATATATATATATATATATATATATTGACCTTACCTGTAAACAGGCAATAAATAAATAAAATAAAATAAAACAGAACCGAGGACTGAGAACAGTTCCAGAGTTTGACAGGCAAACCCCGTGACTTACACGGGCCTTCAAAATAGAGCTAAACAAAAAGTGAAGGTTGTGGAAGAAGGCATTTACAGAAAGGAGCTCCGCATCCATATGTGCAAACAAACTTCAAAGTAATCAAGTCAATGGCTTTACTCTGAAGGCAAGACGGGAATTAGAAGTGGATCTGCTTAAATGTGCCATGGGGAACCCGAAAATTTATATACGGTTACCTTCGACAGAGCACGCAAAACAACGATTTTCTCCCCCCTTCTGAGGGTATAAACCTAACTGAGAATGGAGCGAAAGCTGATCATTCAGAATTTTTAGGTCTGTTTTCACTAGGGGAGCTGCTATAGGTAAAGTGACCCAGGTCATCAGGTTCTGATGAGGTACCGGCGGAACTGTTGCAGGAACTCGCCAGTTAGTTAGCAAAACCGATCTCTAGGATTTTCCATGCATCCATCAAGGCTGGATGTTGACCAGCCGATTGCAAATCTGTGTCGATAACACGGCTGTATAAGAGCAGCTGTCACGTCTCCGCAAACACCTGCAAGCCAGTCGGTCTTCCATTTGCTGCAAAATAATGGAAAAAAGGATTAAGCAATAACTAATGCAGTTCCTTGAGCCAAACAATTTCCTTTCCTATATCCAATATGGTTTATATAGAAAAAGGTATGTGTGACAAACTTGCTCTACTGTTTAGAACGTTGGACAAAAGCAGTTGATAGAGGGAACATGGTGCATGCAGTATACGTCGAGTACAAGAAAGCCTCCGATAGCGTGCCTCGCCATAGGCTTCTTTAAAAACAGCTTTATAGACATTAGGGATAAGTTTTTGGTGTGAATGCAAAGCTTCCTAATCGGCCACTCTCAAACTGTTCCTATCAATGACCAGCAGTTGGCGAAAGGTGCGGTTGAGAGTGGTGTTCCCCGATGTTCCGCCCTTGCTCCTACTCTGTTCATTTTATGCGTCAAAAACTGCGTGAACGAACTGGATTGCACTGTAACCATGTTTGCCGAGGATATAGAGATCTGAAGTATCAGGCGACATGAAGTTGACGAGGAATGTTTGCACACAAACTTAACCTGACTAGAGCGCAGATCAAAGGACTGGATTGTGCCGTTTAACAGGAAAATGTGGAACTCCTTAAAAGTCGGCAGAACCAGATCACCAAATACCATAGTTTACCATCTGAACGGCATATTAACGCAAGAGTGTATCACCCAAAAAAAACTTGGGTGTAGGGATCACAAATTCACTCAAACCGTCGCTCCACTGCTCAAAGGTAGCTAAATTGGCAATGTAAGTCCTATAACACGTCAAGCGTGCATTCTCCTCCTTCGGTGAAGACTGCTTCTTAAATGTCTTTCAAACTTTTGTGCAGCCGCCACTGCAGTTTTTCATCCAAGCATGGAGACCTCGAACCGCTAAGGACCACAGCCTTCTCGAAAAAGTTCAACGGCATGCAATCCAACTCGTAAACGGACAGGAATTACTACCCTAGGAAACCCGATTAGCTAATCTCAACCATTTTCATTTGAATTACATGCAACTATGGAGTGACCTTACACAAATTTTCCGAATCCTATGCGGTCAGGACTGCTGGCTAATACCGAGGGACTTCTTCGAGCTAGCAACCACAGCCAATCTACGAGGCAACCCACTCAAGCTACTTGTGACTGGTGTCAGACTGGAAAAACGGAAGTTCTTCTTCTCCATCAGAGTGGTTGAATTTTGCAATGCGTTGCCGGACGCTATTGTTATGTCTGCATCCCTGGAGGCATTGCAGTACGCACCCCGATGCCTTCCAACTATTTTCATCCTGATGCGATTTATTATTGTTTATAATGATATTTGTAATCATTAAGTAACGTTTAATTAGTTGTCTTCCCTCTGTGCACATTTCCTATTAACATTCATCCTAGCACCTGCAAACCAGAAGTCCTTCTTCTTTCCCTCTATCGTACGTGTGCTAACAGTACCTACTGCATTAGGCGCAATATTGCGCACGCATATCTCCAAATACTGCAGACGTCCGAACTAGTTCATATATCTGTACAGTTTTGGAGATTTAATTTGCAATTTTTGATGTTCTCTTTTCCAAATGGTTGACATACGTCCACTGCATGTAAAAAACGGAGTTCGAAATTACCCACCTATATTTCCCTAGAATAAACTGAACTGAAGTGAACTGCAGAAGAACGCCGATGAGATCGTAGGTCGACGAGGGAATGGGTTTATTAGCCAAGCTAGATACACTAGAGCTCAAAGCGGAAGACAATAACCCGACGAAACAAGACACCGGCAGTTTGATGGTTTAACGAGGGTGGAGATGAATACTGCCACAAGGGAAGGAAACCCAGAATAACAACGGGACAACACATTCACTTGCAGTTCGACGGTTCGGGGAGAGTGGAGTTGGACACTGTCACCAGGTACGGGGATTCCGTGTCTTAAGACTTAAACTGAAAGAGAGAGTTAACCGAAACGAAACCCGGCGCATGCCAAGCAAGGATTGAAAAATTGACTAAACCCACATTTACTCGTTTTAACAAGAGGATCATATTCCTTAAAATCTGCTCACAACACTGGAATACGCACGAATACTTCAGATAAATGCCGGTGAATAAGGATTAAATTACAAAGCTTATTTAAAAATTAAGCTACGGATTTGAGCAAGAGGCGATGACATCTGGCTAGGATAAAAATTTTACGTAGCTTTGAAGCTGGAAGAAACATTTCAACTTAAAGAGGGATGCTGCAAAATGTTAACTAATTTTAGTATTTATAATTAGTACAGAGTTGAAAAGTGTCCCATTTTCATACTGACACATCAGCTATTACGTATTTGATTTCAAAAGACTCCTGTCATACTTTCGACCAAGTTTTCAGAGAAAGGGTCTCATACTCGCAAATATTTGTAGTTGTACCGAGTGCGTCCTTAAGGATCACCCTCATGACCCGCGAAAACAAGTCTTCGTTGAGATAGTTTCCAAAATCAAATTAAACAAAAAAGGTGTTAATGCTTATCCCCAAGTAGTTAAATTGGCTTTTTCCATACCTATAATTTATGATGCGGAGAACTTAAAAGGTCTAAGATCAAGGAAGAAGTCAAGTTATTCCTCTAAATAATTCGATACCAATAAACTGCGCACATGCTCACACTGTGAGTAAAGAGAAAATGTCATAAATAATAATGACGTGCTAGAGAGAGTTTAAAAAGTAGGCGTGAAAACGTTTTCCAATTAAGTCTTATTCTTTATACCTGTATCCCGTTCTACTACTTTTCGAAGCTCTGGTAACACCCAGGTACACAATGGATGATACACTAGGAGTATTCCAGATGGCTATTGAAGTTCTTACCTCATCGACTGTTGACGGTCAACACAAATTTTTGGGGACTGGCAGACATACAGGAATCCGAGCTGCAAGGCACATCATATTTCAACACAAATCTCTCTGAAATCTGCTATTTTCAGGCACCCGCACACAACGTCCTCCAGATTCGTTGCATTCCATGCCTAAGTATGATAAATAAACTCTGAGGAAAAATATTTTATAAATGTGCTGTTTCGAAAATATGTAGATTTTTTGGATCAATGATTTTCAGAGTTCTGTTATCATCTACGGGTTTCTCTTGTTTATATTGGGCAACGTTCGTGTTTTTACGGCGCTCTACTCGCTTTAGTTTTTCCTTAATCTCGGCCTTTCTCATGGATTTTCAGCATCGTGTTGGTGGCAAGACCGGCTCCGGCGGGGTTGCCTCCGAGTCGGAGGCCAACCGAGACCGCCGGGAACGTCTTAGGCAATTGGCATTAGATACTATTGATTTGGACAAGATCCGTACTTTATGAAAAATCATCTTGGCACATATGAATGCAAACTCTGTCTAACTCTACACAATAACGAAGGCAGCTATTTGGCACACACCCAGGGTAACTTTTCATTTCGATCTTTAGCATGCCTTAATTCGTGCGATCTCTTTCCTATTGCGTTGTCCTCACAATTAACTACTTCGGTTCGTTGATGGCAATAGTGTTCGGCCTCCCATGTTTTTAATTGTTGCGTTAGCACCTTAAAGGAATATTAAAACGGACTATCTCTCTATATCTATTGCCCTTCGTTGTAACTAAATAATTTTTTAATGCCTACGGTGCTCTCTTCGTGCTTTGTCGTGCTTAATTTCTCCTTTCTGCTTTGTTTTTAAGATTTAAAAACCCGAAGTTCAAGATTTTCCATAGTCACTTTCCTAATTGGCAATTACAGCGAAACCAGCAACGTTCTTTTTATAACCTGCGATTACTTACTCCTAAATCGCTAATACCCTCGTGTGATATGGCAGCCTCTAGGCGCAGTGATTGGCTAAAACTGCAAAGGCACTTCTCTCGCCGTACTGCGCAAGGTTACCGGATTCAGTCCGATGAATTCAAGGTTATAGGCCACTTGTATCACGCAATGTATTTTTTATTAGACGAGCAGTGTGTGGAACGCTGATTGCCATCATAAGCAATCAACATAAAGTAAGAAAGTTCAAGCTGGGTTGTTGTATTATCTGTAAATTTTCAGTCTCTGCACATTTAACAAGAATAGTTTGTTTATGTGGCTTTCTATAAACTTAGCGAACTCGCTAGTTGTGCACAAACCTGCAATTTCGGTACGATGTTATAGCATGATAGTAACTGTCTGCACTAAAACCAGGTTCCACCCCTCTTTATCGCCATTTTTCGGTTTGAACGAACCGAAGGGGTTACGAAAGATGACAACAAATCTGCATCACAGGCTTAATGTTGCGGAGACGTCCATGGCCAAAATCCTCCAGACTTCATGAAATTTGTCCAGAAATTTGCTTGAGACTTGGCCCGGTCCCTATGGAAACCGGACGCCTTTTCTCGTCCAATTCCTCTCCGCCTATGCTTAGCTAACCAAGCTTCTCTACTGCATAATGGAATGACAATACATTCCTTAAACGTTAACCAATATGCTCTCATAAAGACAATATAAACGTATTTTGTTTGCCTGAAATCTATATCCGGGGGTTGGGATTTCAGAAAACCTGGGGCCCCGAGCATCCACTTTTTTTGCCGCAGCAGCTCTTGAGACGTGATGATCAACTTATCGGAACTGAGCATCGCCTCACTTATACAGAGTCACGATTCGAATGCCGGTCTTAAACTGATCAATTTGATGACACCTTATTTAGCTCAAGATTCCGCAGCTGAGCGCATGATCGCAGGTCGATATGTAACGCCACAACCGATATTGATTTTCTGTAGGGTCGTTATCGCCGATACACTTCTTGAAATATCCCGATCTGGGCGTGCATGGAGTATTTATTTTATGGCGCGAGTATTTATTTTAGCTGCGCTATCTCAGTATAGATGTCATACCAGAACAGATATCTGAGCTCTTTCCTTGGATCGAACTGAAAGAAGAAGCTGTACTGCATATTCATAATCCAGTTGCGAGTTCACAAAGACGACAAATACTTTTCAGCTCAACCTACGCCCACCACTTGGGCACGATGTGTCCAAGAGCTGTTAAGTTTTTGTCAATCCTGCAAGAGGTAGGCTGTATAACGACCGCCGGTTTTTCGAACCCCCCTAATGATGGCCTAACCTTTCATTAATTTTCAATGTATGCTCCAGTTATTGCCTTCAACGACTCTTTCGCGTTCAACCCTGAATGAAACTTCGTAAAAACGAATCATACCTCCGGCCAAATGCTCCAAATTATTTTAACTCCGCATATCCCAGCTTACAGTTATGGTTACTTAATTGCACTTTTAAATCCTACTCGACTCGATCCGATCTGATTATTCGCCTTTTCTCCTCTTAATTACGCCTCTGTTGGAAAGCAGGGTTCCTTGCCTTCATTAACTTAAGACATTGTTGGGTACAGTATCTAATCTTACTCACTGTCACAGTCTACTCATCTACTTCTTCATGTAATTCCTTCATACTTATGGTAGCTTGAGTTCTAAGTAGGAGCACATTGTATTCCGTTATTTCTACATTTTGAATTACTCGTCTTAATTTTTCCTAACTTCCTTCCAGGTAAAAAACATCAGTACAACCTTCAGCGCCGCGCTGCCGAGCAAGCGCGTGACAGTCCAGCCACTCTTCAACCTGAGAAGGCTCGTGTAGAACCCAAGAAATTTATAAAAATAGGTCGACCTGGTTACAAAGTACGTGCGTTTCTTTTCTTGTGCCTCTTACTCGCCTTCCTGTGAAACCACATCGTCACGTAAAAATTGCCTTCACTGTTCTGTATTAATTGGGTACCGTAATATGAGCGTTCCATTTGGCCTCTGGACTGCTGCCTTGACTGGTGTTCGGATAATAATGGCCAGTCAGTGGATGGCACGTGTTACCGACATAAGCCAGGGAACGATTTTGACCACTTCTGATTGCCGTTCTATTGTCAGCCATCTAGGCCCCAACTTGTCTTGGCTTGGCCATTGAGCTTGACGGATCCTGACACCGCGATCATATACGACCACCACCACCGTGGTTCCTCCGAGGGTACTCGTATTCGACTTACTTGCTTGTACTTCGTACGGCTGTTATAATGTTTGAGCTAGCCGGCCTCAATGATTTCTCGTATTGTACCTCTCAATGTGTGACCATCTCCGGCAGCGGATCTGGAAAGCTCGACCCATTCTCTTGCTTAGTAACGGAGACCGAAGGTCCAAGAATCGCTTCGATGCCTTGGTGATCTGTGTCGAGCCAGTTCTAGAGTTGGCCTCGTCTTTCACGCCTCCAGGTGGGCAATGACACCAAATCGAGAACGATAACACAGAACGCGTAAGATAAACGACGAAAGACGTACTTAAGTCACAGTCGTTTTTGCTGGATGGCTTGGGATATCCTCCGATGTTCCCACTGTGAGTGCGCCCTGTCTCGTTTGAGACGAAGTCGGTATGTTTCACTCAGAGGATGGTCTTCGGGCAACAAAATAAAATACCTCAAATTTTCGCTCCTCTTCCACGCACAAAACCCAGCATTCACAACCGTAGTTGAGGACTGACCAAACGGATGCACGGTATACGTGAATCTTCGTGCCGACGACGGTGTCGCTTGGAGTTCGTAGTTAATTTCTAAGGATTGAAAAAAACCTTATGAGCGGTATCGTTGCGGGGGCAAATATCATCCTTGCTCTGTCCAATGGGCAGGCGCCTCGCTTAGAGGTCTTTGAAACTGTCTAGTTCTTCAAGTTGACAGCCACTCATCCTGAGGGGTGCCTTCTGATCAGAGATGCAGTTCGACAATTTTTTATTCTTTCCAGCGTTTATGGCAAACCGACCGAAGTAGCGAAGTAATTCACCCATGGCACCGCAGACAGTAGATCAAAGCTCGAGGATAGTAAGGCGATATCTTCAGCGTAATCGAGATTAGCCAGCCGGCGTTCGGGCACAAACTCAACACCGTAAAAACGGTGCAGGGCCTATCTGTGAACCCCATCAGTGGCCTAGTTGAAAGAATGGTTGACAGTCTGCAACCTTTTCCAACACCAGATCGGATATCGAACGTTTATTACCGGTTTTGGACGAGAACTCGCGCAGCCCTGATCATGGCGATTATTTTTGCCGACATACCATTTAGTTGTATTGTCCGCCGTGGACTCGCGATAAATGGAGTCGAACGCGTTGTTAAAATAAGCAAAGCAGGCAGGCATCGGTTACTCCTCTGTGTGAATATCTGATCCGCACATCCACGCCCCTCTTTGAATCCAGCTTGGTGGTGCCTTGTCCTAGATTTGCACGCAGCCTTAAATCACTGCAGAAGGACAAACACGAGGACCTTCACAGCAACTTAGACGAGCCTTATGCCGTGATAGTTCTTGCACTTCTTGTCCCTCTTGAAAACAGTCACAAGGGTGCCCAAACTCCAGTCATCATCAATGACCTTATGTACTCACACATGCTCAGTCATGGCGCAGGGGCAGGGTGCCAGTATCGATACAAGACTTGCAAATTTCGATGAGAATAGCGTCCTCTCCAGCTACCTTATTATTTTGTGGGACCGATTTGTACTTCAGAAGCGGGCCGCATCACTGCATAGGCTGGAGAGGCATAAAACATCGCTGTGGAGGAGAGCGAGGGTTTGATAGCTCATCGCAGTTAAGAAGGTTCTTGAAGGGCTCATGCCAGCGATCGACCTTGGTCAAGTTATCAGCGATAAAGTTGCCATTTCCATCGCGACCAGAGTACCTAAAATTTGCAGGCTTACTACTAACTTTGAGGATAATGCAGTACAGTTTTCGAATCTTGCAAACGTTTGAGGCCTACTCTATAGAAGTCGTTGTTTCAGCCCAATATTTTTGCCATAGTTCCTAGGCGAATTTAATTTTATTTCCCGGAGTTGGCCGAAGAACGGATCATTGCGGGACCTGGCTCGAGCCTTAGGGACAGACAGCTGTAGGGTTCTTCGACTAATGCTGTCAGTGCACCGCCGCTGGGCGAATTCAAGTACTTTCTCAGCTGCTCATAGACTGATGACTTCAGTGGTGACCAGTACCTTCTCCGTTGGCTCGAATCCTGGATCAGGACCTGATTTATGTGCTCGGATCCTCAACGGTGCTGGGTTGTCGAAGTTTTGAAGCACCTTGGCACTTTGGGTGTGTGCAAACGAAAACATGGGCGTCACCAGTTTCGGTACCATGCATAGATCTGCTATCATAAACCCAACTGTGCAACCTCGAACCGACTATAATGTAGTCAAGCTGACTGTGCTCGTATGGCCGTGGCTTGAATCCCAGGTCAGGTGTTTCTGACGATGCTGCAAGCAAGTGTTGGTTACAGTCGGTTCATATCAGCAAAATTCAGCATTCTCTCAGCGTTCATCAACGAATGCATTCTTTCACTATTGTTGCATCGAGAGCCAGGTCTAAAATGACCAATGTGCCTGCGTGAGGATTCGTCGGGTCCAGTAAGGCTATTCCGGCCTCCGAAAAAAAATCACCAAATCACGTTGGGGGAGTCTTTAAACTCCCGGGATCTTTATTTTTCCTGCACCTGCGTCGGGATTTGGACTTCAGACAGACAGCAGACATCTACGTGGCACTGAAAACGACTGCACACCGTCGGATCACTATTCATGCTCTGGCTAGATACGCCCGCTTTGACATGCTTACTGCCTCTCTTTTCTGATATCCCTTCTATTTGTGACCCCCTTCCTGTTCTTTGCGTCACACAATCACCTCGCAGCCTCCCGTGACCGCCAGCAAGACTATTTTGACAGGCATCCTCGCGAACCCCCTCACTGTCTTAGTAACCAAGTATTACGCTCCAAACGGGTATCCCCATTGGCACGTTGTCTAAATTCTTCCATCAATGGGGGGGGGCTTCTTCCGCGCTTTTCTTAAATGCTCCTTCAAGCCATACCGTCTAGCCGCTTGTGTATAACGCATTTCTGACCAATTTTTATCGTGGTTAGCTCTGCCCTAGCGAAGTAGCCCGTTGATTACATCAGTAACTCCTCGTAGCAAATTTGATAGGCCTCGGCCACCTGTTTGTTTGTTTTTGTTAGAACCCCTGTGATGGTTGTCCAATTTCCAGTGCAGAGTAGTGGCATCTGATTTATTAACCGAGTCTTCATTTATATGATGCCTTATGCTTCATCCCTGATGTTCAGGTAACCAAGCAAAAGGATCCTGAAACCGGACAACAGTCTATGCTATTCCAAATCGACTACCCTGAGATCGCGGACGCAGCGGGTGTGACTCCTCGACATCGTTTCATGTCAGCCTACGAGCAGAGAGTTGAACCGCCGGACAGACGATGGCAGTACCTGCTGTTTGCTGCGGAGCCCTACGAGACTATCGGTTTCAAGGTGCCTAGCCGTGAAGTGGATAAGGATCCGAAGAAGTTGTGGACCTTTTGGAATCCTACCTCGAAGCAGTTCTTTGCAGGTAGGTGCTGACAGATCATTGCCTTCCCCCTGTCCTGAAATTTTCTACCATTTTATTAAGGTAATTGTTACTACAGATACCCCCAGGCCGCTTACAATGCAGGAGTTTGGAGGCCATTCAAACGCATGCATTCCTATGGCACAAGTCGGTCCTGTTTTCGGTCAGATGCGGTCTGATAACTTAGTGAAGAGAGAGCATGATACTGCCCTATTGCATTTTTATCTTTCAGGTATTTCGACCTGCGCATTCTCGCCCTCGTTCGTTACATGTGTAATGGCATAGCTTGTACAGTGAATGGGACCTCGGAATGGGATTAGAGTGAGGTTGACGGCTCAGCGCATTTTCCTCACGATAAGCAATCCGACACTCCTGAAGCTATCATTAAAAGCCGTGTGAGATGTGAGACTTTCAACCCCCTGTTGTGTGAAATCCTGGTGCTTGTGTTTTGGTGGCCAGGTCGTGTAGGTAGTGCGCGTAGAAGAGGTCACCAGCAGCTGCGCCCACTTCCGCATCAGACAACTGACCGGCTCGGTTGGTGGTCTCATTGGGGGGGCGGGGGAGAGTGAGGTCGACGGCTCAGCGCATTTTCCTCCCTATAAGCAATCTGATGCGCCTGAAGCTATCACGGTGCACTAAAAGTCGTTGCTTGGAGGGCTGCCAACTGACGGGATAACTCGGACTGGCCAGTCTGCCCAGTGTGTGTTTCTGTGCGTATTGGCCGACTGGCGGACCGAGATTCAAGCTCCAATGGCTCCTTAATGTGGCCTCTACGGCACTCCCACTTGGTGGGATCTGAGTCGGGTGTGGCGGTACGTTTAGGGGCGGCTCCGGTCGCGTCAGCCACCTGCGTTCTGTCCAACCTCAGGGCTTCTTGACTTGTTCAGGATACCGGGACCCAGGCGGCTGTGGAGGAGACAATGTGGTCGATTCCGCGTAAGTCTGCTACCACTATAATCTAATTCACCGTCATGCGCCACCTTGTTATAGTGCATACGGCGGACCTCGTCGGGCTGGACGTTCAAACTGTCAGTGACAAAGCTACCCTGATTATTTGGCCTACTTTTTGTTCAGGTTTGCCAGCCAGGGAACTCATTACTCAGCAGTCATAACCCATGGGTAAACGTAGTCACAACACCACCACCATATAGAGCATGCCTGCTTTTGAATGAGGACTGTTCACTCCTTAAGGCACTTGCTTCTTGTAAACTCCGGTTTTCCGCCCGTCAAGTCTCCCATTATCCCGTTTTCGGGTTTACTGCTAGTGCTCATATGAGACCGTCTGCTTTATTTACGACGTTTCTTCTGCGTCACCGAAAGTTGCTGGGAGGAAGAAATTCGCCTGAGCCCATTCCAAAAGGCAGCCCCTATTCGAATTCTATTGTACGGGCCCCCAAAATGAGCGTCCACGGGCAGATGGGTGTGGAGGAATTTTTGTGCTCAAAACTCTTACCTAACAGGAACATAAATTACCGTTGAGGCGTTTGGTAGATACGATGCGAGCACTACTAGCCTACCCTTTCTTTCCAGCCCAATGTATTCACCTTGCCTCTATCCCTCTATCACCGTGGTGATCTACTGAATTGTATGCGTGCATGTGTGTGTGTTTGTGTTGTCCTCATTTGCGATCGTGCATTCACCTCCCACATCGGCCTAGAGGGTCACTTGCGAATCCATCGCAAAAAGACTGGCGAACCAGTGCCAGGAGCACCAACACACAGCAGAGACCGCCGACTCCTATACCCTCTGCCCACGCGCATTCACCCATCCCATAGGCCTGCTCGGTCACATGCGCATCCACGAAAGTGAAATCCATCGCACTGCCAGCACATCTTGCGCACCCATCAACACTTCCCATATTCCTCCCATGAGCTCGACTACCAGTACCACCAGCAAAGCCCCGTAGACTCAGCACCTCCCGATCTATCTTGTCCTTATTGTCCGCACATGCACATCACGCATCGGTCTGGTCGGCCACTTGCGAATCCATCGCACAGAGACCGGCAAACCAGTGCCAGGCGCATCAACATACCCGCCACACCCGATTCAACTATCTGCACTGCCCACGCACATTCACACACCGCCTAGGCCTGCTAGGTCACATGCGTCTCCATGAAAACCTGCGGTAGAACACCGCCGACTATACTACAAGACTACATCTCTCCTCATCAGCCTCTGCACGTCACATGATCATACGCAAAACCACAAAAAAACATGCTCTCAGACTCCATAGCTGATTGAGAGGTAAGTATGATCCTCGGCTCCTTCTCCATGTGGCTCCTCTGTTGCATGTGTGGTCTGAGCTTGAGAATATCACGGGGTGGTAAGCGCCGTGGGTTGGAAGGTTGCCAACTGACAATTACACTCAAATCTCGCAGTCAGTCCAATGTGTGTTGTGTGGAGTGGCTGACTGGTGGTCTGAGAGTCAGGCTGCAATGGCTCCTTCTTAATGTGGCCTTTATGGCACTCCCACTCCGTGGGATCCGAGCCAGGTGTGGTGGTACGCCCAGGGGCAGCTCCGGTCGTGCCAGCCGCCTGCGTCTTCTCGCGCATGACACCGGGCTCAGGTGGACGAGGAGGAGAGAGTGCGTTAGCTGCAGCGCAAGGTTAATATCACTCAAAACGAATTCACGCGCAAGTCACCGTCCCTGCACTACCCTTCCGCGAAGCATACGGTGGACATCGTTGGACTACGATGGTCGAACTGTCGTGTGTGTTGTGACCTTTAAACGGACCGCGTGGTAGACGCGCTGGGCCAACACGGGAGCAAATCAGGTTGCGGCAGGCCGAACATGGGGGTTCGCGTGCCCATCTTGGGCACGCGAAGGTGCAGGTTCATGCCGCACGACCCACTGTTGCCATTTATGGCTATAATCGGATGTGATTTACCTGCGCCCGACCCCGCCTCAGGTCTTCTTGACAATGTCTTGACACCAGACAGAGGTGGGTAAAGGAAGAAAGAGTGCGGTAGATGCAGTGCGAGTCTACTATCACTTAAAATTAATTTGTGCTTAAGTCACCGTCCCTGCACCATCATACTGTGGAGCATACGGTGTACATCGTCGGACTGCGATAGTCGTGTGTGTGTGTGTTTTGTGTAGTGCCACCTAAACGGGCCACGTGGTAGATGCATTGGACCAACACGGGGCCACATCAGGGCATGGCTGGCGTTATTTGGGTTGCATTCCCATTAAAAATGCCGAACATGGGGGGGTGTGGTTGCACGCCTAGGGGCGGCTAGGGCCTAAGGGCCCCGGCCGCGCCAGCCACTTGCGCCCTCTCCCGTCTCCGGTCTTCTTGACCCTGTTTTGGTGTCAGGTATAGGTGGGGAGGAGGGAATGCAGTAAATGTAGCGCAAGTCTACTATCACTTTAAACTTAGTCACGCGCAAGTCACCGTACCTGCACCACCCTTCTGTGGAGCATACGGTGGACATCGTCGGACTACGACGGTGGAACTGTCGTGTGAAATTTCACTCTCTTTTACCGTTTTTTTAAAGTTTGCTTACAGGCTGGAGGGTCAGTCATCCTCTTCGGCAATGATGCGTGAATTGGAGATGCAGAAGGCACGTGCCCAGCAAGCCCAGCTTCAGCTTCAATTGCCACCACCACCGCCGCCACCACCTCCACCCGTGCCCACCTTTACCTTCCCCGCCATGACGACGATGTCGGGGATGTCGGGCAGTATGGGAGCGGGGACGATCAACTCCAGCAATGGTCTTCCACCGCCACCCCCTCCACCACCCCCGCCGCTGATGACCGGGGGGGTCGTGATGACGGCCGTTTCCGAGGCGTCGTCTCTTGCGCCACCACCACCGCCGCCACCACCACCACTGACTATGAATTCCGAACTGGGAATTCCCCCGCCGCCGCCACCACCAGCGATGCTGGGTGGTCTCGGTACAGCCGCGGGTCTTCTCGGTTCTGGAGCCCCCTCAATGCTTCCACCGCCGCCACCACCTCCACCGATGCTACCTAACGGTCTGGCTTAAGAAATGCGATCTGCTACCTACCTGCGAGCTGTTTGTAAACTGTTGTTTTTTGTAGAAATATACAATCCTATGCAATGGTCACCCTTCTCCCTCTGGATACCTTGCACGGTACCGTCATTATGCATAGCTTCCAGGTTATCGGATCTGCTTTGCTGGGGATACATCCTGATCATGTGCTAAAAGGGTCATATGTTAGTCGGGAAGGAGTATGCACATAATCAAATAGTTAAGAGTGCGATCGTGTTTTTGTGCGTTGGGTGGATAGTCATCTCGATGTATTGACTGTTGTTTAAATTGCCTAACCTGGTGTCAAGCAGACCAGAGGCGGGGTCAAGCTCGGTGGCCCACGCAAAATGGATCAGTTTTTCACACAACGAGAAAGGGGGGCGGTTCGGATCACAACTACACGGGAATGCCATAGAGAATACATTGAGAACAGACCATTAGAGCCCGTCTCCCTGTGCTGAGGGGAGGACCGAGCTATGCCCTTCAAGCCGCATCATTTTACCACAGTATGATATAATCAACCGCTTAAGCTTCTTCGAAGGGAGAAATCTAAGTTCAGATCGATCTCCCTCTTCAAAGGAATCAGTGCACTACCCGATTCGGTCAATCAGCTGATGCTAAGGTCAAGCGTAATGCCGGCGCCTCGTACCACATACGGTCTGGCCACCAACGAAACACAATAGGTTTTCACACAAAGGGATTGGCTGCACAGATCTCACATGTGCGAGAGTGCCATAGGGACCACCGGGGGAAGGAGCCAAAGAACACTTCCCAATTACGTGGGAAATGACGGTTCGGTGCCTGTGGTGGATGTCCTGGAATGGATGCGCATATGGTCGAGTAGGCTCATGTGGTAACTGAGTGTATGTAGTCAGTGCTGTCACTCAGGGCGACAGGTGCATCTCTAATTCGCCAGTCTCCATGCGATGATTTCGCAAGTGACCGGCCAGGCGTGATGTGCAGTGTCAATATGGACAGGATATGTTGGGAGCGGCAGAGTCGGGCGCGGGGTGATTCTGCCACTGTTCGCCGCGCTGGTGGCGGGGGAATCGATAATGCTGGGGGCCGCAGAATTTGCAGGGTGGGCTTCGCGTGTCGATATTGTGACGAACTCGGCTGTAGTGAGTACGGATGTGGCTGAACAGGCATATTTGGTGACAGAATGTGCGTGCGGCAGTGATGGCAGTCAATTCAAAGGCGGTGGGTTTATGTCTGGGCTCTATGCACTGGTTCACTGGGCTTAATTTGATGGATTCCCAAGTGACAGACCAGACTGATGCAGGATATGAATGTGCGATCGAGTCCACATTGTCGGTGGTGCGTGCACCAGACAACTGACCGCTTGGGACTATCAAGGTGCGTTAAAAAAGGTTGCTTGGCTTGGTAGGTTGCCAACTGACGCAATAATTCACATCGTGCAGTCAGCCTTTGTGTGTGTTTGTGTAGAGTTCCTAACTGACGGACTGAGAGTCAGGCTCCAATGGTTCCTCCTCAATGTGGCCTTTACGGCACTCCCATTCAGCTGGGATCCGAGCCACCCCTCCCTTTAATTGTTGTGTTCCTGTTCGTGGTGGTCCACTAGTGCCCCTTAACGGGCCGTGTTGTAAATGTGCCAAATCAGGGTGTGGGGTGCGCGTGCCCAACATGGGCACGCGTAGGTGCAGGACCATGCCGCACCGTGCTCTCCCACTCCATGGGAGATGTTTCATCTGCGCCCGACCCCGCCTCCGGTGTTCTTGACTATGTCTTGACTCCGCGCACAGGCGGATAAAGAGAAGAGAGAGAGAGTGCGGTAGATGCATTGCAAGTCTACTCTCCCTTAAAACTAATTTGTGCACAAGTCACCGTTCTTGCGCATCATGTCGTGTCGCACACGGTGAATCTCGTCGGAATTGACGTTCGAACTGTCGTTATTGGTCGACGACGGCGGCGGGACATTTGGAGTGTTATGGCCTGTGGTGGTTGTGGTTACCGTCATGGATGCTGTGAGGATTGGTGTGGAGATGGCTATCGGTGCGTTTTCGAAGGCAGCAGATGAAGCTGTCTTGAGGGGGACGAAGAAAGTATTAGTTATCATGTGGTTCGCGTATCCTTGGATGTCCGTGGCCTTGCCAATTATCCCGGCGTCTTGCATTTCCCACAGTCACTTTTGCACCATGCGGCAACATCTGAAGACCGTCACTTTGTTTGCGTCGTTCCAGCGGTTAATGCAATCTTTGTACAGTAGATTGCCTAACTCATGAAATGTCTATATCATAATTTGAGGTAGCATCAGGGCACGCATTTTAAAGTGTTATTTTTGTTCGCTAGATGTCAGTTCAACAGTCCAGGTAGGCTGTGTGCGTCGGTTCTTCTCGGTGGTTAGGTTGCGCATGTTGGCGTCATTTTCGTCAAACCAGTCCTACTGTTGACGGCGTGCGCGTCCGAGAATTTCGAGGGTGGCGGACTGGACGGTGGCGTCATCATCTGGAGCCTGCAGATCCTCCAATTTATATTCTTAGTGCTTGCTGAAATCAAAACGGTGAGCAGGCAAATTAAACAGAAGAGTATTTAACTTACGTGGTAGTCACTTACCTTGAGGCCGTCTGCGGGGTTGAAGTCGGACCTTCATCATGGACATGACGACGCATTGATCCGTTCATCCATCTGCGTCGCCGATCGCCTCCGGACGAGGACTTAGTCCAGCAGCTGCCAGTGCAGCGATCGTGGTGCATCCAGGTTGTCTTCGCCCGCGCCGGAAAGCGGAATAAAGTGTTTTTCATGAGGAGGCGGTGTTCTACGCACAGGCTCATTGGAGAATGAGGCCCTCGTCGTTGGAGCCGCAAACTCTGTGGGAACCCAGCACTCCCAGACAGTGTAGTCTGTGCTGACGGGAACATTCAAACCACCAAGGGCAACCAGCTTGTCCGCCTTTGGCACAATAGCCAAGAGAGTGTGCAGATCCTCGTAGAATTTGTTCTTCGTCACCTTCGGGAAAGGGGGATGAGCGAGGCATAGACGCTGATGAAGCGGGTGCAGGGTCATCAATCAGTCGTTGATATCCTGCGGCAGACAATGCAGCCATCCCACGATGTTGTTTGGACGGCGAAGATGACGGCGGAATCGTGTCATGCTGCCTTTAGGTGGGTGCTCCCAAAGAAGATGTAGCCGGCCCTTACCTCCTCCAGCTGACACTGTTCAGAGAAGTGGGCCTTAAGGAAAGCAACGATCTCCACCGTGTTGCGCATTAGTTCTCGAAAGACTACCACCACCCTCAACCGGTGGCTCCTTGGATTGTCTAAAAGGGAGCGAACATTACAGACTGCCGGAGCAAGTCTGCTTACCCTGGCAGCCTGTGTAGTGGAGGCGATGGGGAGCGGATTTAACATTTGTTTTTCGTTGCATCGGCATTCACATTGCTGACCAGGACACCAACCGAACTCTGGTTTGGAGATTATGAGAACGTTAAAGTACCGCCGAACAAAGTAACACTCATACTTTCAAAATGGTTGCATTTTTCCAAACGCGCAGGGTGGCAAGTGAGCCAGACGAGGTTTCAATCGTATCGGCCGAAGACTCTGCATGTAGCACACCCGGGGGATAAAGCAGAACACTATAGCTAGTTCCTGGCTTATAATGAGCTGAAGAAAGTTGTTAAAAACTTCATCACGCTCATCCTAGTACTAGTCGTTTCAAAAAAGCTAGCTCAAAGCCTAGGCGTCAGGCTTGTTGCGCGTCCAAATTACGTAGGGCATACATGAGGCTAAAAACGCAAAAAGATATACTTTTAACAGGCAGACATAAAAAATAGTTTGGCAAATTAGTTTTAAAGCAAATTCTTTAACAATCATATAAGTATGTATCCCTAATAGCATGTCGATATAGCCCTGATATCCAATAATCTCGACATGTCCGAGATAGGACATAGCTCGTAATGATTGGTTAATCTCTATAACGTCACCGAGCCGTGATTGGTTGGCGTGTTGTTAGTGTGCGAAGATCCGGCGTGCGTGCGCGCGATTTCACTCTCACTTGTCGTGGCGTGCGCGTGTGACCTTATTGCTGCCTGCACTTATTTTATATAAAAATGAAGATGCTATCGGAAAAAATTGAAAATTATCATAAATTTTTAATTATTTTTAACAGTAGAAAAAGGCTGCCTATAGTAGAAAAAACCTGGATATATCATTAAAGTGAGCGTCCTTGCGTATAGACAGAGAATAGGCATTCATGAGTGTTGCAGGTGACTAACTACCAGTTATGACTTGCTCATACCCGGAAGGTGTACCACCAAACCGGGTGATTAGTCCCCTAAGTAAATTCATCCTCTCAATGGGCATTGTAGGTCATCGTAGGAGGTTCTGAAATGGACGTGTAGAAGCTATCAGCTATCGGCGTCATCGGAAGCGCACGCAATGTACGTTTGGATTTGCAGCTTGATTGCTAACCACAACGACTTCGTTATATGCCCAAAAGAGAACATACGCATACACAGTGTTTTTTATACTCACAGACTCAAAGAAATTGTTTGCTTGCAGCAAAACCAGTAATAACACTTCCTTTAAAGGAAAGCCTGTTGAGCTGGCTTTGGCATCCATGACTGGCCCTCGATCAGTTTACACTTACAACCAAGGTCCAGCAAAGCGCGCAAAAAGCGTAATGGCAGCCAAATCCGTCGGCTACGAGGACGAATCTTGTGTGGGATGGTCTTATATTCTACTAAGAGTTCAAAAACTGGAAGATGAGCTTGCAGACTTAAGGAAGCTTTTGCAAGATAACAATATTCGATGAAATACGGTGCCCAAAGCACCTACAGTACCAAAAACAGCAACTTGTAACAACTCACAAAGTTCGGACGTGAATACCAATGACGACCGGATAACAGGAGCACAATCCCTGAATCCTAAGGACGACGACCAAAACGAATCACAAATCACATCCTCCCATCTTTGGTGCTCTAACAAGCCCGTATTGGCATCCCAAGGAACAAACCCGCGGCAATCTGCAATGGGAAACACCAAAACACCACCAAATTGGATAACGTTCCGACTTCAGTCTCGACTTCTGCCGGCTATCCCAGCAGTTCTAAAGAATCCTTAGCTGAGAGCGAAAAAACCAATGAGTGGCAAGATAAAATTGGGAAAAACATAACACGGCTATAAAGTTTAAAAAGATAACAATAAATCCATCTGATCACTCAGAGGAAAATATGGTCAGCAGTGTCTTGAAAGATGCCCTGGACCGAGAGAACTGCGTTGTTATCCAGGGCCTACCTGAATCAAATGCTAACACCTCAAAGGAAAGGATATCCGCTGATCTTGCTTTTTTTCAGCACCTGCTGAACGATATACTTCATTCGGGAGAGAAGATAACCGTTCGAGCAGCCTTCAGGATAGGAAAAAAGATATTGAACAGTCAGAAACTGTGAGACCACGGCCTATCAAAATCGTATTGGAAAACCAGGAAGAGGCTAAGCTACTTCTCTCGAGAAAAACCAAACTTCGAAACTGTCATAAGCAGGTTTTTTTCAGCCGGACTACTCTCCAGCAGAACGTCTGAAACGCCGCGAATTAGTGATAGAAATGAAGAGGAGACTTGCAGCTGGAGAGAAAAATCTGGTGATTTACAGGGAACGCGTGATACAGAGAAACGCAACATTGCTCTGGAACCAGCCAATGCTCATGATGGCATCGGCAAATTAGCATTGGCAAACTCGAGACAAACGTAATTTGACTCTGCTGACTGCTGCATACTGAAATTTCTGTATACCAACGCCCAAAGTCTGTTTTCGAAACTCGGCGAACTGAGAATTCAGGTAGCCGTTCTGTCTCCCGATATTATAGCAATCACAGAAACATGGCTGTCACAGAACATCAGTGATTGCGAAGTAGCCTTATCCGGGTACCAGCTGTTCAGGAGAGACCGCACCCAACGCCAGGGTGGAGGAGTTGCGATGTATGTTAAAAGCAATTTCACAGTGTGTGAAATGACGGAGAAGATAAGCAATGGTATTGGGGCTATTTGGCTGAAAATAAAGACGCGGGGATCGCAGTCCCTTGAAGTCATGACTCTCTACAGACCACCGGGGACAGACACTGACGCTGATACTTGTTTGTTGGAGAACATAAAGGAGATTGGTAGTCGACCTGATATTGCTCTAATGGGGGACTTTAATGCACCCAGCATTCGATGGAACGATCTGCTGGCGCAGTGCTCAAAATTGTCCTTCGATCACCGTCTGCTTAAGTCAACACTTGAAGCTCTTCTCACACAACATGTATTTTTTCCAACAAGAGCGCGTGGAGGACAACAGGCTAGTTGTTTAGATCTCGTCTTCACTAAAGATCCTGACAGTATAAACGAGGTTCACTACCTACCTCCACTTGGTCGAATGATCATGCAGTACTTTCATGGGAGTATGGTTTATATTCGGTGCCACCTGCAATAAATGAAACCAAGCCCAATCTATGGTGGGAAGACTCTTGCAAGATGAGAGCTGAGGCATCACGAATGGACTGGGATCTTTTCTTCTCCGGGAATGTCTCTGAGGACTGGAATTTATTTAAGGAGTGGTTGTTTAACCTAATAAAATGCCACTGTCCGCCATCAAAACTTAGGATATCTAACAGACCACAGTGAAACGAGAGATTAACAGGAAAGGAAGGCTTTGGAAGAAATTTTGCCGATCCAATGAAAATTTAGCCTTGCAAACATACAAAACGCAAAGGAACAAGGTTAAAAGCTTAATCTTCAACAGCCGACGGGATTACGAGAGGGATTTGCTCCGGCGAGCAGTTCACAATCCCAAATTGCTCTACAGCTATGTAAGAAAAAGCACACGAAACAGGAACCCAATTCCTGTAATGAGAAACGATGATGGTTTCGAGATAACAGAAATTCAAAACAAAGCTGAACACTTTTCACAGTTCTTTCAGTCAGTTTTTCACCCGAGAAGCAGATTTTTATTCCATCTAGTTGCGAGACTATGGGAGCACCAATTATTCAGGATATGCTCTTTCGAGAAGAGGCGGTCTTTGAAGAATTAAAAAGTCTGAACGCATGCAAATAACCTGGCCCCGACGAGATTCCAGCAAAGTTACTCCTCGAACTTGCTCGAGAGCTGGCCAAACCGCTATCCTTTCTGCAACAGAAATCATTCGACACGGAATGCTTCCTACCGACTGGAAAACAGCCCACATTACACCGCTTCACAAAAGCGGTAGTCGTGCATTTGCTACAAACTACAGGCCTGTCAGCCTGACCTCAATCTGTTGCAAGGTTATGGAGAAGCTTGTCAAAAAGGAATTGATGATTTATTTAGAAACCCATAACCTCTTATCAACTGCACAATACGGCTTTTCGTAGGGGAAGATCGTGTGTTACGAACTTACTTTTATACTATGCAAAGCTGGACAAAAGCAGTCGATGCAAAATACACTGTGCATGTGGCCTACATTGATTTCCAGAAGGCATTCGATAGTGTTCCTCACCAGCGTCTCCTTTATAAGTTAAGAATGTTTGGTATTGGAGGCAAACTTCTTACGTGGATCAAGAATTTTCTCGTCGGTCGTTTTTCATGTGGTCTGCGTAGGCGGATCGCGATCAAAGCGCACAGTCATCGAGAGTGGAGTTCCGCAAGGTTCAGTTCTCGGACCAATCCTATTTCTCTTGTTTATTAATGATTGTGTACAGGAATTGGACTGTGACTTTGCTATGTTTGCGGACGATATAAAAATTTGGAAAGTTCTCAAAAATGCTGCCGATGGAGACGATTTCCAAGAAAATCTCCATCGATTGGACGAGTGGTCCCGCAAATGGCTCTTGTCCTTCAACTCAAACAAATGCGCCCTGCTACGTCTGGTAAGTCGGAATCGGGTCACTGATATGCGACCCTACTTTTTGAACGGTATGCCTCTCCGAGAAACACACACACAGAAGGATCTCGGCGTTTGGATGACAGACAACCTGAAGCCTTCTACGCAATGCTGCAAGGCGGCTAAATCCGCCAATTCAATGCTGTGCTCTATCAAGCGGGCATTTAAAGTTTTCAATGAAGACTGCTTTTCTAAAGTCTTTGGTACGTTTGTTAGGCCCCATCTTGAATATGCGATCCAAGCCTGGCGACCGTGGACCCAACAGGACTACAAAATGCTCGAAAGGGTACAGCGACGAGCCAAAAAATTAGTAAGAGGTCAAGGTGAACTGCCATATGAGATTCGCCTAAATAACCTACAGCTCTATCCTCTGGGTTATAGGCAGTTGCGCGGAGACTTGATACAAACCTTCCGTATCGTGCGTGGCATGGATTGCGCCCTCCTATGTGATGACTTTTTTTCCAACTTGCTACTACGAATAATCTCCGAGGTCATCCATTCAAACTAAGTGTGCCCCAAGTAAGATTGGATGTGAGGAAGTATTTTTTCACCAACCGTGTCTTGAAACCGTGGAATAACCTACCTGAGGCGATTGTAATGTCCCAGTCTGTGGATATATTTAAACATCGGCTTGACATACATATGTTGCTGCACCAGGAAGATTATGTGACTACTTTACCTTAACAATATCCGTGTACCACGTAAATCTGCCTGCATTCACTTGACTGTAACTTTTTTTACCTTGCTTATTATTTTTCCGACTTTCTGTATCAAATAGGGATTTCAAGGCGTAAGCCTATTTTTCTCAAATACACTGAACTAAACTGACCTGAACTGACTTCTAGGTGCAGATAGACGGCAGCTCATCGGGAGGGCTCATAAAATTACGTGACCCGCATTGAAGGATCCCTCGTGGCATAAAACGCACTCAAAATACGTATGCGTGAATGTTGATTCCTGAAGTTGGCGTTATCAGAGTCCGTTCGGTCCGAATTCTATGTTTAAGAACTGACTTCAAAATGTCCTATCTTATTCAAAAATTCGATGTTTGGTATTATTTACCAGATAGCGTTTGATTTTATTTTAAATTCTAGTAGGGTTTGACTATTTCTACTAGAACTTAGCAGGGCATTCCATATTGTCACGTTGGATTGTTGGGCCTTTTTGCATTTAGGAATTTTTATAATATCTGCGTTATTTCTAGTGTCTCGGGGCCGTTTTGATTTCTTAGTATAGTCATTCTGAGAATATCTTGGTCGTGTGTGATTTTGAATAGAAAAGTGTGAATATTTTTGGGTCTTCTGCTCCAGACGGATTGAAGACCATATCTTTTGTATAGTTCCATGTATGAGCCTTAAATGCCATCAAATTTGGATAAGGATCTGATAAAGCATATTTGAATGCCTTCTAGTTTCGTGTGACCATCTGAAGGCATTATGCCAAAGAAAATTGAGTAGTAATCAAAGAGAGGTAAAATGTACATTTTATAGAGTCCTGTCTTTAGGGCAGGTGAAGAGAAATTTTTACAAATGAATCCGCATAGTCGAGTGCCTTTCAGTGATATTTTTTAACGTGGGGGGATAAATCAAGAGTATTTGCATAGCTTAGACATAAATCTTGTATTTATGTTGCCTCGGTTATTTGCTGAACGTTGTAAAATTTTGGGAGGAAGGTTTTTGTGGACCAACAATCAGGAGATGACATTTACTTGGCTAGAATGGCATTTGCCATTGAACACTCCATTCGCTTAATTTTTTAAGATCATTTTCAATAGTTTATGTGCATCCTGGATACTGTATGCTTGTTGTATGTATATGCAAGTTTTAATCGTCCGCATATAAAAATGTTTTAGCTGAGACTGATATAGAGGATAAGTCGTGAATTTATATAAGAAATAGGAGGAGACATAAGATATTCCCCTGAAGTACTCCACTACTAATATGAGATGGTTCTGAGACCACATTTCGAATTTGTACTACCTGATATCGGTTTTGAAGGAAAGCTTTGAAAAATTCGAGAAGGGAAGACCTAATCCCATGACTTATTAGCTTTTTAGGTCAAAGTATATCGTAGCTACCGTGTTTCCGGCATCTCTGTTACTTGAAACGAATTCAAGGAAAGTGAGATGGCTGGACTGACATGACTTTTTAGGTCCGAAAGCGTGTTGAGAGGAAAGCGTAGGTTTGCGTTCATCAGATGGTTTAGCATTTGGTTCGAAATTATTTTTTCTAAGATTTTTGCTATCACCGCTGTTCGGTAAACACCACAATAGCTTTGTGTATCACCCTAATAGCATGCGGATATCGCATGGATATACGTAAATCTCGACATTCTGAGATAGGAAATAGCCTCTGCTCATTGGTCAATCTATATTAAGACTCCGTGCTGTGATTGGTTAGGCATGATAGTGTGTCTGGAGTGGGCGCGGGAAGCGGCCATCACACTTTTATTTGTCGTGGCTTGCGTACGCACGTGGTTGACTGAAATTCTGCCTGCTCTTCTGTCGAACCCTATTTATCATTTACATTGCTTAACTGTTTCTTATATCAATTTATTTTGTTTATTAACCATCTGCAATGTATAGGCAGCCCTGTTAAAAGGACTATTAGAAGGTATGTTGCCCTCGATGTCGCGGAAATATACCGCGAAGTTAATGATGAACTTAATAGATATAGATTAAAGCGCAGACGAGTTATACATGAGGAGGAATGCACGTTAGCATCGCCTAGTGCTCAAAATGTGATCGACATGCCCGTTGATGTAGATAGATCCACTAATGAGTCCACAGATGCCAGCGAGGGATCTCCCTCATCATCCGATGAGTAGGAAAGCAGCACAGAGAGTGGTATTCCCTCGCATAAGTCGATTCAGGATAGGGTAAGGAATGGGCTATTGAATCAAGCATTGCCCATAGCCACCTACGTAATGTTCTGGAAATTTTTAAATCGCTTGTCCCAGACATGCCCACAGACCCCCGAACACTGCTGAGGGCATCTTACAGCTCTCGTGTTAGTGAAATGGGTACTGGGGAATATGTTCACCTAGGACTGGGGATAAAATTAGCGACTCATGGAGACGAATAGAGTTTCCGAAGGTGAGAATGAGATTGTAGTTAACTTAGCTATTGATGGGTTACCAGTTTTTCGGAAGACCAAGCTAGGATTTTGGCCTATTTTAGCAATGGTTATCCGTCCGTTCATTAGTGCTGTATTCCCTGAACTTATACATTACTGTGCGGTTGTAGATATTGATCATGAGCTCACAGCGGCATTCAAAGCGACCACGTCGTTACAGGGAAGAGGACTCCTACTTGTGGGACCAGACACCTACACTTTCACCGGTAGGTAGCATGTTGCACATATAAGTATGAATAGGAAGAACAATCAAATGCCATCTCTGACACATCAGTGGAAACTCTGCCTTCCAGAAGATGTCCTCAGCAAGCAGGTAAGACTGATATCTTATGAGTATTCATTGTTCTAGACGCATCTGTCTCAAAATCCCAAACGGAATTTCAGGCAGACATGTATCGACGTTTCAACATAATTGGGAAACGGCTGCTGCAAGTGCAGGCCACCCAACGTCGTATTCTAGCAAAACTGCGAACGTCGGAGCTTACTCTACCGACAGCCAGTACAGCTCCCATTCAAATGGGTATATCAATCCCCCTAAATCCAGTCGAACAGCCGATAGCCAGCCCTGCTGCTTTCAGAGATTTACATGAACGGCTGCTGAATCCAAATTTCCGCCGTCTAAACATTTATGAGTTGGAGGCCGCATTTTTAAGGCGCCTGAGAAGGTCCCTCGACGCCGCCGGCAAGAGGGTTCAAAGGCACGTGCCTGAATAACCCTTTTATGGGGAGTTGATTTCCTTTCATATTGCTTAACTGTCAATTTTTAGAATGACACCCAGGACTAGCCACCTCCACTCCCAAACCCCCATCTTGACAACCCGACTAACCCCTGATTGAACGTATTCCACAACCCCATATTGTTTATATTAAGTAAACTAATATCCATTATTGTACATATATTATTATGGACGTTTAATAATACACATTTCTTTATATTTCCATCAACTGTGTGTTTACATTTTGTACAACACGTTGAGAAAATGGGAAAATGTGACTTTAGTGGCGTATACGCGAGCTAAATAGGATGGGAAGTAATGGTTACGTTGTTGGCGGTCATGGTAAAGGAATAATAATGGGCGTTCCGTATGTATTCGTTTTAAATGGGGGGTTAAGTAGGAAGTATCCGACCCTTTTTCGTCTATTTCGACAAATATCGACATTTCGATATTGGGCATATGTCGGAAAAGCGGACAAAGTCGATATGCGGTGGACATATGTATCTCGAAATGTGGATATCCGGGCGATATACGTCTGATATTAATTGCTATTAGGGCAGATCGGTTTCCATTTTTAAAGATTGGTGTAACACTTGATTATTTCCAAATTTCTGGATAGATCACGCTCTATTAGAATTTTTTAGAATTTATATTTGGTTAGCAACGGGAAGGTACTGTCTATTACCTTGAACATGATCTGCTCGCGTGTCAGGCAATCAAGGTAGTCGTTCACGTATATCATAAACAGAATGGGACCCAAAACTTTCCCCTGCGGAACCCCACTGTGAATGGTATCCCAGTGCGCTATATTCACACAGTGCGACGATGGTTTGAGAGTGGGTGTTATCCATATACCCAAGCCCTTTAGAATATTTACCTCCTGGAG
Organism: Schistocephalus solidus; assembly: GCA_017591395.1. Taxonomy (NCBI): domain Eukaryota; kingdom Metazoa; phylum Platyhelminthes; class Cestoda; order Diphyllobothriidea; family Diphyllobothriidae; genus Schistocephalus; species Schistocephalus solidus. The sequence goes on from WEDG01007772.1 coordinate 92,399, forward strand.
TTGGTGACCACTGATGAAGTACTGGTATTCAAACCTAATCATTCTTCTGGAACAAGACCGCAGTCGGATTATTTGGCATGTGTTAAGATTAAGGTTCAGCAGCCACTCCTCACACCATGTTTGCAAGCGTTCTAAGTTTTGTTGTAATTTCCGCGCATCCTCCAGTTTTTCAATCGAGTTCCATAACTTCAGATCGTCAGCGAACATTACCTTCTCACATGTCAGACAATCAAGGCAGTCGTTCATGTATATCAGAAACAAGATGGGACCCAGAACGCTCCCCTGCGGAACTCCACTGTTAACAGTTTCCCAGTGAGACTTGGCGTCTCCAATACAAACACGTTGGCGCCTGCCTGTGAGAAAGTCGGCCAACCATTTGAGAAGGTTGTCAGTTACACCTATTTGACGTTACTTCGATATCAGTCGTCGGTTTGGGGTACTGGCAAAGGCTTTGCTGAAGTCAATGTAGACCACATCAACTGCTAAAACTGTTCTCCATGGATAAGAAACTGGTCAGTTAATCTGTTTCCCTGATAGTCTTTTAGACAAGGAATGCAGTTCCGATTTCGTTCTGCCTTATTTACGTAAGTAAAACCCTTTTCGAATTTCTTGGTATGTCTTTGACTATTTCTGACTCAAAGGCTGACCTTTCTTTTCTCAGAAGATTCCGACACCGATTTCGCTTTCTTAAAAGCGGAAAATTTTCGGGTTGTTGATATCTGCCATATGTTCTCCACAGTCTTCTTTTCTTCTTGAGATTGCTTTTTATTTCCGATGTCACTCACTCGGGTCGGGAGACGCACGATCGCCTTTTAAGTGGACAGCAGCCCTCTACCGCTTGCTGAATCAGGTTACTAAAGAATAACCAGGCAGCATTTGCGTCAGGTACATGTGCAGGGCTCCAGTCTATCTCATTCAGTCGTACTTTCCTCTTGGTATTATCCCCTTTCCATACATTTCTCTCCCTAACTGTTCGACGTTCAAAAAATGACTTAACTCCCAAGCAAGAACACAATGAGCACTTCGTCCAAGGGGCGTGTGGGCGCTTAATCCGAGGATGCGATTGTCGTCTCTACTAAGGATGAGATTCAAACAGCTTGACTGCTGCTCATTTCAGAACTGCGTGTCCATTGTGACGTGTTGGGTAAGGAACTCGCCAGTTACCAACTGAAGTAATTTCTGTTCGAATAAATTTTCCGATCGTGAACGGTACATTGATTCCCAATCGATGCCCGGATAGTTGAAATCTCCAAGTATTAATACGTTTTTGCTTCGGCAGATTTGCTTGACCTCCGTAATGAGTGCTTCGTCCGTGTCCGTCCGTTGTCCTGAGGGTCGATATATCGCCGTAATATGGAGGTCCATTTGGTTTGGGACTTTCAGTTTACAACTAATAATTTCGCAAAACTTGTTCCTATTTGGTGAGGGACCATCCGAAATGTAGCCAATGCCATTTCGTATAAACAATGAGAGCACAGTGTTCGTGCACATGCTGCCTTTCATTTCGTGGCACAGGTATGCATGTAGGGTTGATAACAGCAGCCATTCACCCCAGTAGAGCATTCACGGCCATGGCATGTATATGCCACGAGTTATGAGGCACGTAGGTGCATGCTCGTCCGAGGCTCTTGCTGTCTTGATGTCTCCTGTGCACTGCCGAATGGGAGTAGTATGAATCTGTCCAGCATCTTGTTACGAAAAATGTTGACCGTTGAATACCAAAACCTGCGTTATCAAAAATGTTGTATGATGTCAATCCTTAATCTTTTGTGACTTGTTAGACTCCAAAAGGGAATAATTTTACTGTTTTAACTATGTAGTTATGGTACTTTTATCTGCTGATCACTTCACAGCCTCTTGACTAACTTCTGTGCGTTTTTAAATTTTTTTCCATTCACAATTAATCTTTCCTGCTCTCTTCATTCATCTGCTAATTTATTAAGGATAAAATAGGCGAATGTATTTGAAAACCCTATTGATTCCAGACTGGTCAGCCTGGTCGGACATCTTCATGCGAATGCACCAACAATCCGCCAATTCCAACTTCTACATAAAATTCTGCCAACCCTCCTTCGGACTCCCTCACCGTCACTCCTGGCATCAATTCCATCACTCCCACCACCATAGAGACCACATCCCAATACTCATCGCCTGTAACCCCCAACACCGCCACCACCACCGACGTCACCACCTCCACCTATACCAGCGATGGGGGACTCTCCTAAGCTGTCCTCAATGCGACCGCACATTCACCTCACGCATCGGCCTGGTCGGTCACTTGCGAATCCATCGTACAGAGACTGGTGAACCAGTGCCTGGAGCACCAACACAAAGCAGAGATCGCCGTCTCCACTGCCCTCACCGTCCTCGCGCATTCACTCATCGCATGGGCCTATTCGGTCACATGCGCATCCATGACAGCAGAATTCACCGCAATGTCGACAACACCGATACCCCATGCACACCCTCCGCTCCTGCCATTCTTACCACCAGTGCCACGCCCACTACCATGAAATGACTTCCCCCCAGCCTCTCCCGATTTCTCCTGCCCACATTGCGCCCGCAAGTTAAACTCACGCATTGGCCTGGTCAGTCACCTGCGAATCCATCGCACGGAGACTGGTGAACCAGTGCCTGGGGCCCCGACATACAGTCGCCGCGCCCGCCTCCACTGTCCTCACTGCTCCCGCACATTTACACACCACATGGGCCTATTAGGACGCATGCACATCCACGACTATCTGCGGTAAACCACCGGAGACTAAGCCACATCAGCGAACGCCATCTACACTAATACATAGACAAAACCCTCACTATCATCATAATGTACCTGATAAAATCACGGTCTCCTAGGAACCGTGGCTTGGAAGGCTGCCAATCTGACGTTTAAACCAGACCACGCCATCGACCCAGTGTATGTGTTGTGTGTGTCGAGTGGCTGACCAGTGGACTGGGGCTCAGACGACGATGGCTCTACTATATCCCTTGAGTAATTGAATCCTGGTGTGTGCGTTATGGGGGCCAAGTCGTGCAGTGGTGCATAAAGACGGGTACGCCGACCCGTCAGCCAATGCGCCCACTCCCACATCAGACAACTGACCGGCTTGCACAGTGGTTTGACTGTGGGGGTTGGGGAGAGAGTGAGGTCAACTGCTCAGCACATATTCCTCACTATAAACAATCTGACACGCTTGAAACTATCACGGTCTGCTCAAAGCCGTGGCTTAGAAGGTTGCCAACTGACGGGATAACTCGGACCACGTGGTCAGCCCAATGTGTGTTTGTGTGGAGTGGCTGACTGGCGGACTGAGAGTCAGGCTGCAATGGCTCCTTCTTAATGTGGCCTTTATGGCACTCCCACTCCGTGGGATCCGAGCCAGGTGTGGTAGTATGCCCAGGGGCGGCTCCGGTCGCGCCATCCACCTGCGCCCTCTCCCATCTCCGGTCTTCTTGACTCTGTCATGACACCGGGCTCAGGTGGGGGAGGAGATAAGAGAGTGTGGTAGCTGCAGCGCAAGGCTTCTATCACTTTAAACTAATTCACGCGTAAGTCACCGTCCCTGCACCACCCTTCCATGGAGCATACGGTGGACCTCATCAGAAATCGCCGGTCGAACTGCCAATTCCAGACTGGCTGAGGAAAAACATCTATACATTAGGAAATTTCAAATGAAGTTGTTTACATAATTGTATGCGGAAACAAGCTGTCGTTGGCTAACCAAAAATTACAAACGGCTACTCTGATTGTTGCGGATAGCATAAGTGCACGTAAATACAAATACAGCTTGCAGGCAGCTGGTTAGTTAAAAGCTTAAGACCAGGAAGCAGGCGGATGAACTCCATTAAAATAGGTATTTAAAAAAAGCAAGTATTTCAGAACAAGACGAATTTTCCGGTAAATAGGATAAGACTTAAATAGATCGGATGATGTTATAATTGACACTGCTAATCCGACCCAGTTTCTTCTTAAAGATTTCAATGGAAGCAGACATAACGACATACAGAGGCGGAGCATTCCAAGCTTTGACCACTTTGTCGGAGAAGAAAAACTTTCGTATGCGCAGTCTGGTCCCAGTCATACGTACTTTGAAAGGATGACCTCTTAAGTTCGTGTTTGGTGCCAACAGACTAAAAACGTTGACATGGAAGCTGTTTGCCTGTTTCACTAGTTCTTTATCCGTACATATGAGCATCACAGGAATGTTGGCAATAGCCTCAAAGATGCATCAAGCGCGAGACGGGCAGAGAGATTCACTTGCTCTCAGTGCTCCGAACCCCACTAAATCGGTTGCTAAAATCTTCCGTCATCGGTATTCCTCTAGGCGTGGTCACGATATTCCCCTTTGCTAAATCACAACAAAATATTCCTCATCGATGACACTGACAAGGTGGAATTGTTTAGTGCGATCTTCGCAAAACACCTCGCTAGTGAGTCTGAAACACTTACTTTTTTTCCTCCGCTTTCCGAATAGAATACACAGTTTAATCTATGTGTCTTCAAACATAATTCAGAAACAGATGAGTCATTTAAGATATTCCCATGGTTCGGGAACGGATGGTATTCCGGACTCGATTATCAAATGCGTTGTCCTCAGATTATATTTATAGAGGTTTTTCTCCGGAAACATGAGAGAACTCAATCATGCTTTCAGTTTTAAGTCTGGATCTCGATCTGATGTTAAAAACTATCAGGCGTGCATAAAATCCCATCTCTAGCAAAACTTCGTGAAAAGATAATTTTTAATGAAATGCTTGATTTTTTTCTGGCTTATCAGATTCTGAGCTCTAATCGGCGGAGATTTTTATCTGAAAGCTACTGTTTATAACCATCAGGGAGGTGAGACAGGAGGAACTCATCGTAGACAACCGGGTCAAAACAAAGAGGGGAAATTAGAGGTCACGAGATCATCACAGAGATGCGACCTTGCTGACTAAATAGTCCACCAACAAGGTGGTGAAAACATCACAACCCGCCACGATCATGAACAGATCCCGGAGACTATCGTCAGGGTTGCAAAAACGGAGGAAAGTATCAAGCTTGTCAAGAGTTGGCGATTATGGTTGAAAAGGAGGGGACGAAAAGGTGACTGTGAAGATTGACTCTGCAGAGGATAATGAAAACCTATTTAGAAACAAATGTAATATCAAGGCAACTACCTCAAATTCCTGGAAGACCCTTATAAAATTCCAACAGTTGCGAGTTTGGGAAGGAAATAGACAATATGGATTTTATATCTGTCGAAGTTAAATGTTTGCGTGATGTGGTTTTGTAAACCGCTAATGTAGACGACAATCTAATTTCCAGTGGAAGATTATTCCACACGAAAGCATATTTTCGGGCAAAAAACTGAGAATGGTTAGTTGCAGAGCTAAGGGGTTGTTAAATTATCATGGAGTAATTACGAGTGGCATAAGGTCGATCTACCAGAGTGAGAGCGTTCATTCGTGAGAGATTTGGATTAAAGTTAACGCAAAACAGGAAGCAGAGACCGGCTTCGAGTCTTTTAGCCCACAAAAATTTGACGTTTGCTCACTGACATCTATCCGTATAAGAGATTCTGGATCCAGGAAGAGGAAAAAGTCTTGGAGTAAAAACTCTCTGAACTTTTTTTATCTTACTGTGGTTAGAGGCGTTCATCAGCCCAAAGAGTGGACAGCAGTATTCTAGGATGGGAAGAACAAACATGTGGTACAGTTTTAACTTTATTTCCGGAAGGAAGAAATTAAGTGATATGAAACCACAAATCTGTGCAGCCTTTGCAGAAATTTGATATGCAAGAGGCGATAATGCTAGCTTATTCGTGTTACTTAGATCTAAGTCTCTTGTGGTTGATCATTCTAAACGTGTACGTTTTTGAAATACTAGGGGTTCAGGAAGCTTGGCGGGGCCAAATCACATGAAACTACTCTTGGATGGAGATAATGCCATCTGCCAACTAGAGCTCCAACGTGAGACAATAAGTAAATCCATGTTTATTTTATGAACGCAACTATTGGCAGAGTCTTTAGAAAATGAATAAATGCATGTGAGATCATCAGCATAAGCGAAATTTTGTGAATTTTTGAGTACAGTTTAAATTTACTTTATGTAGAGAATGAACAGGAGGAGACCTAGAACCGTGACGTGAAAAACGCCACTCGTGATCGGCTGAGGCGTCGAGTAGCTTTTACCTACGTAGACATTTTGGCTGCAGTTAGACAACTAGGAACTAATGAAGTGAAGGAGAGGATGCCGGATGCCGACGGCTTCCGGTTTCACCAGAGGACTTCTGTGTGGTACCTTGTCAAATGCTTCGCTCATGTCAAAGTAGATCACAACCACCGACTGCTGCTCATTACGAAGGGGAGTAACGAGAGTAAGAAAAGATAAGTGACACACTTCGCATGATCCTCCAGGAAGAAAACCATATTTTGAAATCGCTTATTAGCTTATTTTCTAAGCAAAAGTTGAGAATTTGCTTAAAAATAACTTTTTCAAAAAGTTTTGCTAGAGCCGAGGTTAGTGAATGCCTCGAAAATTATTTACGTCCGAACGAGATCCCGACTTGAATACAGGAAGAATAATAGATGTCTTCCATGAGTCAGGAAAGAATCGGTTTAAAAGATAAACTGATAATATATGGCAAAGCAATCGGGGAAATCTCGGCACTTTCTTGATAACTGAGTTTAAAATGCCATCAATCCATGAAGAGGTTTTAGACGAATTATTTGTTTAAGAATTCATCCTAAGGAGAAAGCAATGGTACTGATACAATTTAATGAGAATGACTGAAAGGTCGGAACTGGTTCAGATTCCATCGTAAGATTATTTGCAAAGAAAGCACTAAACAATTCTGCCTTATCAGAGTCTTCGGGAACGAAGTTCTTATGTTCATTTAGTAAAAGAGGAATTTCATAACCTCGTTTAGAGGATGATCGACGACGGAACATTTGAGCAACAAATTTTGCAGAGTTTGACTTGCTGAGTGCGTAAGATTTTCATTCTCTGTCACGTGCAAGACGAACCTTAGAGGCTAATTCAAAATCTCTGCGATCCTTAGATCCACAGATAACGAACTAGTAGATTGATTTTAACTGCCTCCTCAATTTCTTTATTCTTGGCAAAAAATTGGGGAATGGTGGATTCCAAAGCGTAGGGCTTGACAATTTTCGTTGGCGCAAATTCCAGGATGTTATTTGAAACGAATGGCTGCATCGTTCATGGATGAGAGATGCTGCCAGTCCAATGTGCCAAAAAATTATTTATTAAGCTAATATCTGCTAGGTAAAAAGCATGATAGGTACGAAGGGTGCTAGCCTTTTGTGAAGAGACAATTTGAAGGCAACAGTGAATTAATGTATGGCCACTTTGAAAGATGCCCTGCATAAAATAAAGGAAGAGGGAAGCAATGTCATTTGTGAGAATCAGGTCTAAAAATGGATTGTCTCTCGTGGCAGAAAGGACCTGCTTAGACCAATTAGAAAAATTGATGGTATCTAGGAAAGGCTGAAATCTGGGTGGGCGAAAGTTTTAAATCCAGTCAATTTCAGGAAAATTAAAATCTCCAGCGATGCTTTTTATGTTAAAATTGAACTCCGCAACCATTTTAAAAATTTAACAAAGTTTTGCAGTATCATCGGATGATGAATTAGGAGGGTTTTAAATGCATCCGAGAGTCACCTTTTGTCGGGGCAACAGGATACTAGATGCGAAGCAGGAACCACCAGGGAATGACGTGGCAACTAGATTGAACGGAAAGTGCTTTAATTAAGTTTTAATATAGAGAAGAAATCAACCACCACGCTTAGTAATGCGGTCTTGACGGTAGAGATCATACTAATCAATTACAAGCAAAGAGTCGGAAATTAAGGGATGGGTCCAACATTCAGTTGCACATAAAACATCGGGCATTAACTCGAAAGCAATGGCGCTGAGTTGAGCAATCTTATTTATAACCGACCTAGAATTAAGTAATATGACATAATATAAGACTTTACCGTACCAAGACAGATTGACAAAAGCGTGACTTATCTCCTCTTTCCTACAGGCACTTACGTTGTAGCCTGTTCTGGACATTCCGGATTATCCGGGGCCATGATTTCTCCCTGAGATCGGAGGATTTCTTCGAGTTTGCCTGCACAAACTCATCTGCGGGGTCATCCTTACAAGGTCAATAGCGAACGAACGCGATTAAACCTCAGAAAGTTTTTTTCAGCCAACGAGCAGTACGAGCATGGAACTTGTTACCGAGAGAAATGGTTACCTCTGACAGCATTTTTGATTTTAAAAGAAGGTTTGATGACATAATATTTGATAAAAGACGACTCTCACAACATGATTACTTAAAACCAGCCTTTTAAAATCTTTCGGTTTCTAACTTTTCTTCCCACAGGGTTTCGCCTATGGCTGTGAACACGCACTTGAAGTTATGTTATGCTTTGACTCAAACATTTTTAAAATGAACACCATTTTTATATTGACTGTACACATGCAATGATAGTTTTACATTCATAGGGTCATCAAGGGCAATGCATGTAACCCTTCAAAATATACAATATACAATATATAGTGTAGTTTGAGTATCAAATCTAGGGTTATCGTTGATTATAAAAAAAATTTCGAGGTGGGTATTTAAGTTGGAAGTTATTGTGGTTTGAAGAGTAACTGCCAACTGCACCAGACCTATTGGTATAAGGAACGTCAGTAACAAAAGGCTAACAGGGATATCTAAAAGGTGTAGGAATATAACTTTCCGGTATCAAACCCCCATAGGGGTTTTATACCGAGATATGCTCGTTGATAGTTAAAATGGAATGGGGGAAGTTAGAGGGAGAGGGCGAGCAGCTATAAGAATTAAGTGGTGGGAATTCGGGTCTTGTGTATCGGTTAACAGGGTTGTAATTTGCCAGTTGGATAGGCTTGGGTAGTTTTGGAGAAGGGAGTATGCGATTAGTTAGAACTGCGCTACCTTTCTTTTCGGTTTGGGTTGGATTAACGTCCTTCGGACGACCTGCATTAGTTGATATAATCGTGGGTATAAAATGAACCTGGGGTTATGGGACGAGCTAGTTTTTGGAGGGTAAAATAACTTGTCTTCAACTTGAGATGATAGCGGATTTTTTATTTGAATTACGCTATTTATGCGTAGTGGCTCGGGAAATTTCAATGAGATGCCTGGAGAACGGCGTTCAAGAAAGGAAGCTGTCAGTCTAAGTGCTTTAGACAGGTTAGGCTGTATAATACTTTAGACGGGGTTTCGGACATTACAGGTGGGCCAGAAGCACCGGAAAATTCATTAATCAGCCATGCGGGAAACGAAGTTGGTTGATTGGAGGGGGCTTACCAAACTGGACATCTGAGGAGATGAATTAACCGGTACATTGAAGTTAGTGGAAAAGCGGCCAGACTTATGAATATTAAGTTGAACAGTTGATGACAGGAGAGACCAATTTCTTCGCCGTCCCCATCCCCGCCCCATATCCGCCGGGCTGCTCGGGTGATTCCAATCACACTAGCACCTTGGAATGTTCGCGCCCTTTTAGACAATTCGAGGAGCAGCCGGCTGGAACGGAGGACAGCGCTAGTTTAGCAGGAACTGGTGCGCTTCAAGGTGGACATTGCTGCTCTCAGCGAGAACCGATTCTTTGAGCAGTATCAGCCGTAGGAGGTGGGTGCTGGCTCTAAATTTTTTTTGGAGTGTCCCGCCAAAGGCAAAACTAAGTGATGCTGATGTCACCTTTGCCATCCGCAACTTAATCGTGGGAAGTTTGCCCTGTCTGCTGCAGGGTATAAATGATCGCCTGCCTCTTCAGGGAGACAATTTCACCACAGTAATCAACCCCTACGCTCTCCCAATGACGAGCTCTGATGCGGCGAAGGAAAAATTCTACGAGGACCTGCACGCCCTGCTGGCGGCTGGGCAGAAGGTAGACAAGTTAATTGTTTTTGGCGACTTCAACAACCGCGTCAGGACAGACCACGCTGTTTGGCAGGGAGTGCCGGGTCCCCGTGGTCTCGGTAGCTGCAACGATAACGGCTCCTTCTTCTGCGAACATGTGTGGAACACCGTCTCCTGCTGACCAACACCTTCTTCCGCCTTCTAATGCGGGAGAAGACCACGTGGATGCATCCTCGGTCGTGGTACTGGCAGCTGCTGGACTATGTTCTCGTCCAGAGGCGAGATCGACAGAACGTGCTGGTGACCAAGGCGATCCGCAATGTCAATGGTTGGATGAATCACCACCTCATCATCTCCCAGATGCGGCTCTGACTTCAAATCCGACGAAGGCCCCTAGGTAAGCGACTGCCAGGTAAATTAACTACTCTTCTGTTAAATTTGCCTGCTCATTGTTTTGATTTCAGCAACCAGATAAACCAGAAACTAGAGGACCTGCATGCTCCAAATAATAACGCCACCATGAAGACACGATGTTTTCAACTGCGAAATGGCAGCAAGTCCACCTCCCTCGAAGTGCTTGGACGCACACGCCATCAACACCAGGACTGGTTTGATGACAATGGCTGGACTCGTAATTTGGGGTTAACCAGTGGTAGGGCAGTCACATCTAGTTTTGCATCGTTACATCCGCTAGGAAGCCAGAGAGTTGTGACCCCATATTGGCTCCCTTTTGCTGTTGAAAGAACTTTTATGAGAATGAAAAATTCGTTTCTAGGCTTAAGTCCAAGAGTTCAAGCATTGCAGATGTAGGAACAGCCATGTCATAAGCGTAGAGTAATCTTCTATGTTTTGCCTTGCTACATGTAATGGTATGGATGTGAAGAGAAATATAACATCAAAAGATACCGTTATTTCGTCTACTGCAATGTTGAGTTTTCTTAATTTTTCCAAAAACCCTACAGAGTTGTAAATGTATGTTTCACAATTATTTTTCAATGGGCGTTACTTACGGAAAAGCCACTTAGAAATCTTATATTTGTGCACTGATTAGCGATACTATCGGTCGCAGTGTCACCTCTGGTTTGTGAACCTTAGGTTGTCCATAGATTTAAGCTATGGTCAGTTCGATTGGCTCAAGGATTTGGTAATACCTCCTGATAATTGCTTTTTTCCTGTAAGACGCTTTAGTACTTCGTCAATCGATAAATTTTGTTTTGGTGGGATCTGCGTCCATAAGTTAAAAGGTTGGCCTATCTTGTAACAATGACAGCATCCTTTTATCGTGGTCTGCTTTGCTAAAAAATAACTGTTTAACCTCCTGTATCCTCAGGAAGGATGACGATGCTTTTGTCTGTTTGTGAGAGATTTTACGGCTTTTATTATTTCGTTTGATAGTACTGAAAATGGATGTCGGTTGATTAAAGCATGGGCAATGTAATTTCGAGGTGCACCGTGTATAAGCGGGTATTGCGTGCTATGCAGGCATATTATGCTGCTACCGAAGTTGCACATGATCCATCGCCATCCTCGTCGTTGGCATCATACCCATCACTGGAGCCTCAAATGCCCGAACTCTTTCCAGAGGTTTCAAATGGTAGGTTTTCAGACAATGTTATTCTGAGTTGGAATCCAGAATCAATAGGGGTCACGGAACAATCAAGCGAATTTCATGGCAGATGTTTTGTTGCTGATTTGCAGGACGTCTGCCAGAAGATGAACATGCCGCTAGCAACCATGAAAGCTTTGCTAAAGATGCTCCGTCCTTACCACCCTGAGGTTCCGAAGGACCCAAGAACGTTATTGCGTACTCCACGTTCTCGCATTAACAAGGTCCTGAAGAACGGGAGTTATGTCCATATGGGCCTTAGGCGTGGTTTACTGGATGAGTTAAACCCCCGGCAAGAAACTAAAATTCCTGAAATGGGCATCCAGTTGCACATCGATGGAATGAAGTTGTTTAAAGGATCAGGACAATGCCTGTGGCCTATTCTTGTTCGGGTAAACTACCCGGTAGTTGGACGGCCATTTGTAGTCGGTGTGTTCTCTGGATTCGGCAAGCCGGAGCTGTAGCGGCCGAAGACTTCGAGGTTTGCGCACACACGGGCGAGTAACGTACCTGTATTCGTTATTAGACGATGCGCGTATTGAACAGGGTCTCCAAGCACCATGCCGATCACTCAAACGCTACAGTCATTAGAAGGAACGGCAGAAATGTTGGAAATGGATTCTACTATTAAGAAGGATATAAAGGTATGAAAGGGCACAATAGAAAATAAAGAAGGGAGCGTTACATGAGGTGAAAGCACTATGGATGCGACAAGTAAGTCGTTTGGTGAAGGTAATGGAAAAAACTCTAGGTGCTTTCATGTTGGAATTTCTATTGCTAACCGCATGACGTTCCTCGTGTATAGCGGGCGTCTTCGCGACGACCGCTCTTTTCGATCGCAAAATCAGGGACGCCACAACAGAGGCATATCGTCTTTCGAAAATTTACCTATCGACATGGTTAGTAGCTTCCCAATGGACTACATGCACCTGGTGTGCTTGGGTGTAATGCGGAAGTTACTACTTTGGCAACTAGCCCTTTGCCTGCAACTCTATCTAGTATTATCTTTAAATATGTCGCTTGTAACATTGATGATCACTTTATTTCCATTCTTTTGTTGCACACGTTCCAAAAACAATGACTGTTTTCAAACGTTTTTTTACTTGTATTTATTAAAGTTTTCCATATACAAGTTCGAATAAGATTTTAATGCATTATGATTTGCTTTTAACTCATGTGTGATGTTTGTAGATGTACTGCGTCGTAGAATTTGTCAATGACAAAAGCGTGGCTGCTGTGGCCAAAGCTTGGTTTGTCAATGAACACTCCAGCATGTAGCCCAAACACCCAAAGCAACGCGAGTACCTGCTACAGAATAACCTGCAGCCACCTAACGGTAACAAAGTGTACTCAGTTAGGATTCTGAAAGAAAACCTGAGCCTCAAAAAGGCGAAAAAGTTGGAAAAGAAGGCTGAGGAAACGTATGACCTCTCCACCTCGGAGCCAACTGTATTTATTTTAAATCCTAACTTTGTTATATATAACTCTTTTCATAATGTTCACCACAGTAACCAACATATTTCTTATTTTGTAGTGATATTTATTTTAATTCTTACTTTGTTATTTATAACTCTTTTCATAACGTTCACCACGGTAACCAACATATTTCTTATTTTCTAGGAACCACCACCGGATAACGCCAGCCATGTGGACAAACTTTGACAAGTTTATCCAACGCAGTGTTATTTATTTTTTTATAATAAACTACTTTCGAAAATTTCATCTTCACATATCCTATTTCATGAGTGAGTGAGTACTTCGCAGGAACGGCTTGAATGGATCCAAACGGAAGCCATAATAATTTTATATAATAGGGCCGTTAATAGAACAATAATTAGGGGAGAATCAGTAGTCATCGATTATGATGGGGAAGGCTATGTGCGGTGGGCATTTGGTATGAAGGAAAACGGGCTCCTATTTCGAGAAAATCGAGGCGTCCCGCTGCGCAAATTTTTCTAGAGAGTGGGCCAGAGGGGGCCAAACCGTCGACTTGCCCCCCCCTTGGGCCAGAGGGGGGCAGGCGGGCTGGTGCTCGTAGGGGTCTCAGAGGCCAGAGGGGGCCAGGCGGGGCTGGTGCTCATAGGGGTCCCTTTAAGAGATTCAAATAAGTTTGAAGGAAGTTCATCTCGGCAGAACTGCATGTATTGCAATTTAGAAGCTTGGAATTTCTGAAGTCAATAATGAGCATTGGAAATGCAAGCACAAAGCATGCTTCGATCATAACGAGACGCACTCTGATGTCCTTCAGGAGTTTTAATGGCAGGTTTAATGTGGAGAGATTTTGGCAAAATCTTCCTTTTCCGGCATCAGCGTGAAAATGATAACTGATACCGCGTTAATCTTTCGCGTATTACGCAATTTTCCCGTCGTCTAGCTTGTTGCAAAACATCGTGAGGGTAATTTATGCAAATAAATTGAAAGACAGGCATCCCAAAAAGTATAATTCGACGAAAATAAGTTCTTTGGCATAAAATAAAAGTTATTTGGTAAATTTTCGACGCTGGTTCCCCAGTTCATCGCCAAACTTGTTGTAAATGTGCAAAAAATAGTAAAAATTTAAAACTGCCGGAAAGTCAATATTGCTGAGTCAGTCCTGCCAATAGCTGTCATTGTGGGTGGGAATCTCATCCTGATTGGTTACTGCCTTTTCCATTTTCCCTTGACATTGTTCTACACGGCATCCAATTTGCTGTGCCGATTAATGCACGAGTAATCCGAGTTAATGGCCTCTAAGAATTCCCAGCCACTCTTCAACGGGTAGAAGCCAAGAATGCGAGTTTTGTCCCATGAAAACCTGTGCCCAGTTTCTAGTTTTTGCATGGCAACTTGAGACAATTTTCTCGTCTCTTTACATCTAACTGATGTTCGTGTAGGCGTGTAGAGACCAATGTTGATAACACCCGGAATCGTTTGTACATCTGTAAAGTTTTAACGTTCCTTCTGTGCATGTGTGGTGGGATCTGCTTCAATGTTTCAAAATACATCTGAGTTTATTCCAACAAATATAGAGACAAAGTGTGTTCACCCATTATTCTTTCAACTAGACTGAAGTGAACCGTGAAAAGGTTGCATATAAGGACGTTATTAGGAGTCTTGTCGTTGCCTGGCGTCCGTGGTTTATGAAGGATTATCTACAGCTGGAACGAGTGCAGGCGAAGGCTACGAAGATGGTCAAGAATCTTAGTCATCTGCCTTACGAAGCCAGACTGGTTTAAACTTGATTCGTTTCCTCTAAATTACAGGCAACTACGCGGTGACCTCATCCAAACCTACCAGATTGTCAGAGGCTGCCAGTGTGCCCTAGAATTTGCTGACTTCTTCGATTTGGCTGGGATGAACATCTGCGGGGTCATCCCTTTAAACTGCAGAGGAAGTTTGTCCACACGGAAATCCGTCGGAACGCCTTTTCGCAGAGGGTCGTTGGAGCATGGAACGGACTCCCTGACGAGGTGGTCCTTTAAGAAACTGTTGACACATTTAAATTTAAACTAGATACTCATTTTCTGAGAAACTATTGTAAATATAATGAAGATTGTGTAAGCAGTGGCAGCCTGCGCCTGGCCCACACATATCGATGACCCTACATTTTCATTTGTCAGATTTATCACTGCAAACGTTTGTACTTTTGACATTTTTGCATGTGAATAGGGAGCTCAAGGGCGAAAGCCTACTTCCCTCAATAAAGTAACTTATATGTTGATTTCTAAGTACAGCAAGGCGTTCCTTAAATAGTAAGAAAGTACTTGCGGAAATCCTATCATTAACCAACCCCACTATACCGGTATTGACAGATGCATCATGCCAAAGCACCTTCATTCGTTGAATATATTTATCTCACGCGAACGTTGAGCAACGAATTAAACAAGTATTTTTTCCTCAGCATTATGGATTTAAAAGTCCCCAATACAAGACCTTTTTTACATATTTAATAATTTTTAAACTTTAGTGTTGGCATTGTCTTAGAACTCAGGTACGCTCTTTTTAGTGCTGACGCACAACAAAAATTTCTGGATGTCCGAACTCGAAGACTAACCCCTCACTCATTAATTATAACTTACGGTGTTGCAAAGAGCCACATGGTTATGATACTTATTGCCTTGTCTAGAGGCGATTTGCGCCCGAGTTCTTTGCTTCAATGCACAACTATGTTACTTGCGAACGATATTATTTCTTGGACTATTCTTGAATTTGTGATAGTCGTTCCCGGTGTTTGAATTAATAAGGGATTTCGCGGCCACCGTATTGGTTTCAATTCCAGGGATGAACTCGCTCTCTGTGCTTTCGCCCCGTTTGGGATGTTTTCTCTTCCAGAGTACTCGCTTTGCAAGCTCAGCGCCACGCATGAAGAAGTTCGCTATTTATCGCTACGTAAGTAACGCGTACAATTCTCCTTTTAATTTTTTCGAAATATTCCGGTTTGTAGAGTTTGGTCGTCTCGAGCGTATTTATCCGCTACATTAATTGTTTTTGTAAAATTTTAAGAATGATTGTGAATGTAATAAGCGGTATTTGTAAGTTTTTAAGGTCTGAAGTATGTTCTTGTCTGTCTAGCGGAACCTAGCCCATTCGCCGCGGTAGTTAGTCATCTCATGTTCTATCAGTGCCTTTGCTTCCTGCAGTTGCTGTGCCATGTTACCTTTTTCATCTGTCAATAATGAAGCATTCTTTTTATTTAGAATCCAGACAAACCCAGTCAGAAACCCTACATGCAAACTTACGAAGTCGATCTCAATGAATGTGGTCCTATGGTGCTGGACGCTCTTATCAAGATTAAGAACGAGATGGATCCTACGCTGACTTTCCGCCGTTCCTGCCGTGAGGGTATCTGCGGCTCGTGTGCTATGAACGTCGACGGTGGTAACAGACTTGCCTGCATTTGGTAAGCATTCTTTTATTTGAGCACTGCTTCTTTATTTCTTAAACCGCACAGGCGCCCATATTCACTAACATGTGTTTCTCGTACCCAATTTTAAGCATCCACTTCACCGTTTTTCTAAGGTTCTCGGTGTATTCCCTTCATCCCTTTTATAATTGTTATCATTTCAGTCAGCTATGGCAGTGCAGGAAACGTATTTCATCTCTTAATTGTGGTGTTGCTTTTCCAACAGTGCTATCGACAAGAACACTTCGAAAACATCCAAGATATACCCCTTACCTCACATGTACGTGGTAAAGGATCTCGTTCCCGATATGTCCAATTTCTACGCGCAATATCGGTGGATTGAGCCGTATCTTAAGAAGAAGGAGTTCAAGGAGGAAAACGTCGGCGAGAAAGCGTTCATGCAATCTATCAAGGATCGTGATAAGATCGATGGCCTTTATGAGTGCATACTCTGTGCGTGCTGTTCGACGTCATGCCCATCGTATTGGTGGAACTCTGATAAATACCTGGGCCCTGCCGTCCTCATGCAAGCATACCGGTCAGACTTCATCAAACGTACTTTTATGCTTATATCCTGAATACTCTACATAGTAGTTTTCGCCTTCCCGCAGATAATCCAGTGCTTTCTGATTCTATTTCTGTTTCAGCTGGATGATTGACTCTCGTGACGACTACACTTTCGAACGACTAACTCAGTTGCAAAATAAGTGGTCGGTTTACCGTTGCCACACGATCATGAACTGCACAGAGACGTGCCCCAAGGCAAGTTACTACACTATAAAGCTCGTATTGTTCTTAAGATTGTTCTGCTTGTTTTGTTTTGAATCCTTATGCCTTAGCTTAATTTCCCTTTTGAAATTTCCAGGGCCTGAATCCGGGAAAAGCAATTGGTGAAATCAAAGAAAATGCTTATCTATTACAACAGCTATAAGGACAAAAAACCGATGAATCAAATGGTTTAAATTTATTTCAGTTACACCGAATCGGTTATGGACATTCGGCCAGCAACTGCGCCTCCGCTGTACACTAATTTGTTCCTTTACATGGGTCATGTCCTCCTACTCCAAAGTTTCATTCTTCCCATAGTTTTGCGGTTGAGTGTGTAGTTTTTGCCTTTCAGCTTTTAATCTTAATATAATTACCATTTACGTTCACTTGTGTATTCGTACGTCTTGGGTACCCGGAGACTAGCATTGTTTAAAGGTATCGTTCGGGCTTTTCCAGGAAGTCAATGAAGGTTGTTTCTTCAGTTTTGGTCGCTAATGTATCGTTTCGTTTCAGCAGCCAGCTAGCGAACTTCGATTTTAATAACCAAACCGTATTTGAAAAGCTACAGGATTTGAAATAAATTGTTATTTCGATGTACCTAAATTCTTCCGTATTTGTGATGACATTCGGGGCGTCTGACTAGGCTAATTTCCTTCTTAGTCGGTCGGTTTCAGACTACAACAAAGCTGGACCGATTCGTACGCCGTTCAGATAGACTGAACTCCGCAAAAGTAGGGTGGCTCCTGGTTTCACGTTTAGCTAAGCTACTTCGCGTCTTAAGTGGTCCACTCTGATACCACAGCCAGTCTTCTATCAGTCCGAGAGATCGCGTTCCGTGGGATTTCGCTCCTGGGCTGGTAGAGTTTGCAATCAGACCTAGATGACTAGTGGGGGCGGCGTCAAGTAGTTTTTGACAGCTGGAATAGTCTTGGACTTTAAGGACATAACAGTGGATGGGGTACAAACACAAGTGACGCCCTGACATGTCATGCATGCGCATGCAGGGATTGTCTTAGTGCCTCTAGCATTTGCTTGCCTTTCTCGTTGAAGAGCCAGATGGGTATCGCACGTGCTAGAAACGGTTCTCGGTTCCCTCGCGCTTCCTTTTATCTTGGGGACTGCAAACTGTATTCTAGCTCAATTGGATCACCCTCCGGCCTGGACGTGTTATCGTGCAAAATGAGGCAGTAATCTGAATGATTGAATTTATGCACCTACTTCGCTTGTCTCTGCATTCATCTGCCCCAGCACACTGCGACCTTGCGAATGAATCTGCTGCCTCCCATGGCATTGTCAGTCTATTTGAAGCCCATCGCCGGTTCCTGCACTATTGAAGTGTGTTTTGTGCGTGTTTCGGCCGGCCCGCATCGGTGTGGAGGACGTGGCGCTCTGAGTACTCTCACTGCGTAGAATCTACGAATTCTCTCCCCCCCGTTTCTGCTGCCCATGATACAAGACTGAAAAGTAGGCAAGCAGCTGTAGCTTCCACACAAAATTAAGTCTCCACTAGACGTTTATTATTCGGCCTTGCTACCGCGGAGGTGATTGGACATAATTACAGCACTTGAGCGTCCTCGAAATGCACTGGGGGCCGATCCTGTCATAATCACGAATTGTGTGAGAGGCTCCTTCCGAAGTCGTGTTATTGCTGTCAGTGAAACTATTACTGCAACGTCGACATATCATCATTCAGACAGACAGGTTGCTGGACTGGCTCTCTGGCGATACAATCAGGCTTTCTGCGATAATCTTTAACCGGGATGCATTGCTTTTGGTCCGTGTAGACTGCACAAAACAGCTATTCTCGATAAGAAACAGTCTAAAGGCAAGCAGTCCTGGCACAGAGCCGGTCGGATCGTTTTTATTCAGCCTCCTGTGATATGACATAGAATATGAGAGGCAATTTTGGAGGTGCGTCTCTGTTCAAAGTAATTTGTATCTAGCCAAGGGACCTGATGGGTGGGTTCCATCTGTTTGACATGGTTGGAACGAGTTGAAACCCAACTTGGAACCTAGGGTCATTGGGAAACCCTTAAAATATCGAGCATATGCCCTCGCAGTGCGCCTTGATTATAAATTGACTGAACGATTTCTACACACTGAAAAAAGTAGGCTCAGAACCAATACCCCATCTGAAGTTAGAACTGTGCATTGTGAGGGCATCCGGCAATGATCTAACGAGTTTGTAGCCTACCGTATTTTGGTTGTGGTCACATGTTTAAACTGCCTCCTGGAGTATCGGCGATCGAACTATTCAGCCTACCGAAACTGGCAATCATTGAAAAACTGTCTCTGACCACGAATTCTTCCCGTAGATCGGAGAGCACTGCTCTTCCTGACATTCCGAATCTCCGAAGCGAAAAGAAAGATGCAAACTGGAGCACTGGAGCTATTCCCATTCTACACGTCATCCTCGTCCAGCCCTGAATGCAGCAACTACACTTTCACACCGCGTACAAGACTAAGTCTGAACTCTGCATGACTGACACGAAATATCCAGGGAATGGATTTTGACGTCCACCCGTGTCCCCATACATAAGCGTGGGCGACGAGACATGGACTTTCACTTGAATAACTTTATAGGGACAGTAGACTTGCGTTGTATCTACCGTACGCTATGCAGACTGAGAGCATGTTTTTTTGTGGTGGTGCGTTTGATCATGTGACGAGCAGAGGCTGATGAAGAGAGATGAAGTGTTGTGATATAGCCAGCGGTGTTCTATCGCAGGTTTTCATGGAGGCGCATGTGACCTAATAGGCCCATGTGGTATGGGAAATGTGAATGGGCAGTGTGGACAGTTGATTTGGGTGCGGCGGGTGTATGTTGGTGCTCCTAGCACTGGTTCGCCAGTCTCAGTTCGATGGATTCGCATGTGACCGACCAGGCCGATGTGTGAGGTGAATGTGCGATCGCAATGAGGATAGGTTAGTACCGAGTCCCCGTCGCTGGTAATGGGGGCGGCGGTGGTGTTGGAGGTAGTATGTGGCAGGTAGTCGGAAGTGGCTACTGAGGTGGTGGGAGTTGAGCAAGCGGTGTTCATCGCCATGATCGGCGCAGGGGGTGGAGGAGGGAGGATGGTGTCGGTGATCGTGGGCGGCGGGGCATCGATGAAGTTGTTATCAGTGGTTGGGTTGGTCGTCGTCATTGTGGGGTCCAAGGCAGGTGTGGGATTGTTCTTGCATCGAGTTCGAAGATGTCCGACCAGGTCGATTCGCGCGCGGAATGTACGTTGACAGCGTGGACACGTTGGGATGGCTGTGAATTGGCGGTGTTGATCCCCGGTGCTTTTGACTTGCGTGCCGCTCTTTTGACCTTAACAGCGGCGAGTCGGTTGAACTCATAGATTGCTGCACCAGTCTTCACAGATCTTCTCCCTGCCAGTCAATTCTGGGCGAGGTCCTCCCAGGTCACCGGATTGATTTGCAGTTGCTTCCGAGATTTCTTCAAAGTGTCCTTGTAGCGTCATTTTTGACCTCCATGTTGGCGAGCCCCCATAGCGACATCTCCGCAGAAAAGTCGTTTGGGTAGTCGCTCGTCGTCCATTCTCACAAGGTGGCCTCTCCATCACAGTTGCACTTGCCTCAGCATGGCGTGAATGCTGCGGATTCCGGTCCGCTCCAGGACTTCTGTGTCCGAGATCCTATCTTGCCATCTCAGCTTCAGTATTCTGCGGAGGTAGCTGAGATGGAAGTGATGCAGCTTCCTGGCTTGGTTCGAGTAGACGGTCTAGGTCTCCGCTCCGTAAAGGAATGTCTTCAGGACGACGTTGTACATCTTCAGTTTGGTGTTCAGGTGAATAGCGTGGTGCTTCCCCACGGAGGACAGCAGCCGAAGGCTCAACTGGCTTTGGAGATCTGTTGAGCAACCTCGTTGTCGATTCTCGTGTTTTGTGACAGCGTGCTTCCCAGATAAGCAAAGTTTTCCACATTTTTGAGTTGAGCACCGTTGACATTGATTCGGGGAACATTGTATTCCGGGCTGGGTGGCAGCTGATGCATGAAAACCGTTTTGGCTGTACAGATTGTTAATCCAAAACCGGCGCAGCCTGCGGCAAAGAGGCCCATGCTCCTTTGCATGTCCTCCTCCATCACGGTGTTAAGGGCGCAGTCGTCCACAAAGAGCAAGTCACGGACTGTAGTCGTAGGCACGCGCGTTGGAACCTGCATACGCCGACTGTTGAGAAGGTACCCGTCAGTTCTGTAGGCGATGCGGATCCCAGGGTGCTCATCACAGTAGGCGTCCATCAGCTTAGCAGAGAACATGAGACTTTAGAGGGTGGGGGCCAGTACGCAGTCCTTCGTCCCTCCGTTGGTCACTGCGAATGCTTAGGATACCCTCCCGTTGTCAATGACGCGCGCCGTCATCCCGTCATGAAGCGGACACACCATGTACGTGAATCACTCAGGACAGCCGAATTTCTGCATGACGTTCACAGTCCGTCCCGATTCACTGCGTCAAAGGCTTTCGTCAGATCCACGAAGGAAGTGTACACGTAGGTTCGCATCTCCTGGCACTTATCTTGTAGCTGGTGAGCGGCAAAAATCATTTAGGATGCTCTGCGGTGTCGTCGGAAGCCACATTGGCTTTCCAGGCGCAGCCACTGCTCTAGGTGACAGTTCAGACGATTGAGAAATATACGGGCTAAGATCTTCCCGGAGATGTTGAGCAACAAGTTGCCTCTGTGGTTATCGCAGAGTTGCCGGTTCCCCTTCCGTTTGTAGAGATGGACGATGGTCGCGTCTTTGAAATCCTCAGAACTTGTCCTTGGCGCTACAGTTCCTGGAATAGTGTTATGAGTTCCCCCATCAGACGGGGCCCGCCGGGCTTGTAGACTTCCGGTGGGATTGCGTCGGATCCCGGTGCTTTACCGTTGGAAATCTGCTGCACAGCCCGGATGGTTTCTGGTAGGGAAAGCGGTAGATCCAGTTCATTGTTCGTGTCCACTTGAGGAAGTCGGTCAATGGCAGCATCGGAGATGGCTGCTGAGCAAGTTAGGACATTTCTGAAGTGCTCGGCCCAGCACTTCAGAATTTGCGATTTTTCTGTGAGCATTTTTGTGCCGTCTGAGCTTAGCAGCGATATGGGCCCTTGATGCAGGGGCCGTAGATGGCCTTGATGGCTTTTAAAAAGTTTTTTCATTTTATTGCGGTCTGCATACCCCTGGATTTCCTCAGCCTTTCGGATCATCAAGGCATCCAGCATCTCCCGCAGCCGTTGCTGTACAGGGCGCCGGCATCTGAAGAAGACTGCTTTGGTGGTGTCAGTCCGAAGGTCCAGGTAGGCTTTGTGTAGTCCACTATTCTCCGCGAGTAAGTTGCTGAT
Organism: Schistocephalus solidus; assembly: GCA_017591395.1. NCBI lineage: Eukaryota > Metazoa > Platyhelminthes > Cestoda > Diphyllobothriidea > Diphyllobothriidae > Schistocephalus > Schistocephalus solidus. The sequence goes on from WEDG01007772.1 coordinate 114,856, forward strand.
TTCGGCGTCATTATCATTAAACTAGTCCTGGTGTTGACGGCGTGCGCCTCCGAGGACTTCGAGGGCGGTGGGCTGGATGACATTTCGCAGTTGACACCATCGTGTCTCCACGGTGGCGTTATCACCTGGAGCATGCAGATCCTCCAGGTTCTAGGTTATTTAGTTTTTGAAATCAAAACAGTGAGCAGGAAAATTTAACAAAAGAGTATTTAACTTACCTGGCGGTTGCTTACCTTGGGGCCTTCGTCGGGGTTGAAGTCGGAGCCTCATCTGGGAGATGACGAGGCGGTGATCCATCCAACCATCGGCATCGCGGATCGCCTTGGTTACCAGCACGTCCGGTCGATCCCGCCTCCGGACGAAAACATAGTCCAATAGGTGCCAGTGCCGCGACCGAGGGTGCATCCACGTGGCCTTCTCCCGCGTCGGAAGGCGGAAGAAGGTGTTGGTCAGCAGGAGACGGTGTTCCGCACATGTTCGCAGAAGAAGGAGGCCGTTATCGTTATAGCTACCGAGACCATGGGGACCCAGCCCTCCCTGCCAGACAGCGTGGTCTGTCCCGTCACGGGCGTTAAAGTCACCAAGGACAATTAACTTGTCCACTTTCTGCACAGTCGCCAGCAGGGCGTGCATGTCCTCGTAGAATTTTTCGTTCGCCGCATCAGAGCTCGTCATTGGGGGAGCGTAGGCGATGATGATGGTGGCGAAATTGTCTCTCAACTAGTCAAGCGGAGGCTCATCAGGTGATCATTGATACCCTGCGGCAGACAGGGCAGACGTCCCACGATTTCGTTCCGGATGGCGAAGGCAACACCAGCATCATGTCTCTCTGATTTTGACCGGCCACTCCAGAAGGTGTAGCCGGCACCCACCTCCTCCAGCTGACCCTGTTCAGCGAATCGTGTCACGCTGAGAGCAGCAATGTCCACCTTGTAGCGCGCCAGTTCCCGAGCGACTAGCGCCTTCCTCCGTTCCGGTCGGTTGCTCCTAGAACTGTCTAAAAAGAACGAACATTCCAGGCTGCTAATGTGAGCGGACTCACCCGAGCAGCCCGGAGGGTATGGCGAGGGGGATGGGGATGAGGGGCATTGTTGTTTGTTTGAGTTTTACGACCGCTGCAGAATACGTGAGACCCAGCATTTGTTCAGGGAACCTTTTCTAGCCCCTTCCTCCATGAGGAGGCAAGCAGTGCTGTCCCTTAATAGGGCCGCTTGGAGTTTGAGAGGGGTGGAGGTGGGAAGTCCGGGAGTCAGACATACCGGGTGTGGCGGCACACACAGCACCGGAGACCCTCACCTGGTTTAGCCCACCGTTCGTGACGGGCCTTGGTGTGTGGCCGCTGGGAAGACCCAACTTCGAGGAGCCACAAATGAGAAATGGGTTCCAGGTAAAGGCGGCCACAGGAGCATTCACCACCTGTACGAGACAAATGGAGCTACCAAATGCTTTCTGTGTGATGCTACCCATAACTAGTACTCATACACCCCATTTCGAGTATCATAAGGGCGAATTGATCCCAAAAATAGTAGCCTTGCGCTGCAGCTACCACACTCTCTCCTTCTCCCCCACCTGAGCCCGGTCTCAAGACAGAGTCAAAAAGACCGGGGATGGCAGAGAGTGCACGTGGCTGGCGCGGCTGGAGTCGCCCCTTGGCGTACCACCACACCTGGCTCGGATCCCACAGAGTGGGAGTGTCATAAAGGCCATATTAAGAAGAAGCCATTGCAGCCTCTCAGTCTGCCAGTCAGCCAATCCACACAAAACACACATTGGGCTGACCACGCGGTCCGAGTTATCCCGTCAGTTGGCAACCTTCCAAGCCACGGCTTTTAGCGCACCGTGATAGTTTAAAGCGGGTTAGATTGTTTAAAGTGAGGAAAATGCGCTGACCTGTTGACCTCACTCTCTCCCCCACCCCCACAATCAGACCACCGTCCAAGCCGCTCAGTTGTCTTCTGATGTGGGAGTGGGTGCATTGGCTGATGGGTCGGTGTACCCGTCTTCGCGCACCACGGCACGACCTGGCCCCTATTACGCACACACCAAGATTCACTAAATCAGGGGATATGGAGGAGCCATCTCCGTCTGACTACCAGTCCACTGGTCAGCCACCCGACACACACAGAACATACGCTGGGCCGACGGCGCGGTCTGGTGTAAGCATCAGATTGACAGACTTCCAAGCCACGATTTCTAGGAAACCGGGATATTCTAAGGTATGTGATGATGGTGAGGGTGTTGTCTATGTATTGGTGTAGGTAGAGTGCGCTGATGTGGCTTAGCCTCCGGTGGTTTACCGCAGGTTGTCATGGATCCGCATGCAACCTAATAGACCCATGTGAAGTGTGAATGGGTGAGGGCAGTGGAGACGGCGATCTCTGCGGTGTATAAATGCTCAAGGCACTGGTTCACCAGTCTCTGTACGATGTATTCGCAAGTGACCGACCAGGCCGATGCGTGAGGCGAATGTGCGGTCGCGTTGAGGACAGTTTAGGAAAGAGTCCCCATCGCTGATGGTGGTGGTGGCGGCGGTGACGGTGGTGGTAGATGTAACAGGTGATGAGTATTGGGATGTGGTCTCTATGATGGTGGGAGTAATGGCACTGATGCTAGGTGCGAGGGAGGGGGAGTCCGAAGGAGTGCTGGCAGAATTGGACGTAGAAATTGGAATTGTCGGATTTTTGGTGCATTGCGTCCGAAGATGTCCGACCAGGCCGATTCGCGCTCGGAAGGTGCGTTGACAGCGTGGGCATGTTGGAAGGGCCTGGGCATTGGCGGTGTTTGTCAGGGGCACTGGTGACTTTCGCGCCGCTCTTTTGGTCTTGGCGGCGGTGATCCTGTTGGCTTCGTAGATTGCTGCCCCTGCCTTCACTGTCCTTCTCCAAGCAGTTCGATTCCGGGCGCGGTCCTCCCAGGTCACCTGGTTGATCTGCAGTTGCTTCAGGGAAGTCTTCTTAGTGTCCTTGTAGCGTCGTACTTGACCCCCTTGTTGACGAGAACCCGTGGCGACATCTCCATAGAAGAGTCGTTTGGGTAGTCGTTCGTCGTCCATCCTCACAAGGTGGCCGCTCCGTCGCAGTTGCAGTTGTTTCAGCTGAGCATAAATGCTGAGAAGACATGTTCGTTCCAACACTTCCGTATCCGGTATCCTGTCTTGCCCTGTCAGCTTTAGTATTCTGCGAATGCAGCTGAGGTGGAAGTGGTTGAGCTTCCGCACCTGCTTTTGGTATATCGTCCACGTTTCCGCTCCATACAGCAGCATCGGCAATATGACAGCTTTGTATATCTTGGGTTTGTTGCTGAGGTGGACATCTTGTCGATTACAGACCACGTTCTGTATGCGTCCAAAGGCCTGGCTGGCTATGGCGAGCCGATGGGCGATCTCATCGTCGACTTTGGTGCTGTGGGAGAGATTGCTGTCCGGGTACGTGAAGGTATCCACAGATTTCAGTTGGGCGCCCCTGACATTGGTGTGAGCTGTGAAGTAGGTGGTATTGGGCGGCGGCTGATGCATCACAACCGTTTTCTCAGTGTTGATGCGAAGTCCGAAGTTGTCACAGGCGGCAGCGAAGAGGTCCATGCTCCTTTTCCTTTCCTCTCCTGTCGGGTGTTTTGAGTGCGCAATCGTCAGCGAAGATAATTTCATGGATGGTGGCTGTGGAGACAAGCGAGCGGAAGTGCATCCGACGTTGGTTGAGGAATCGGCCGTCCATCCGGTAGGTGATGCAGATCCCGGGGCATTCTTCACGGTAGGCGTCCGTTAGCATGGCAGACAACATGAGACTAAAGAGGGTAGGTGCAAGGGACGCAGTCCTGCTTCACTCCGTTGGTCACTGCGAAAGCTTCGGATACTGTCCCATTGTAAGTAACGCGCGCCATCATCCCGTAGTGAAGCTGACGTACCATATGCGTGAAACCGTTCAAGACAGCCGAATTTCTGCATGATTTTCCACAGCCCGTCATGATTCACCGTGCCAAAGGCTTTCGTCAGATCCACGAAGGGAGTGTAGAGGTGAGTCCGCATCTCCTGGCACTTCTCTTGCAGCTGGCGAGTGGCGAAGATCATGTTGATTGTCTCTCGGTGTCGTCGGAAGCCACATTGGCTTTCCGGGAGCAGTCCTTGCTCCAGGTGAGCGTTCAGGCGATTGAGGATAATGCAGGCGAAGATCTTTCCGGTGATATTCAGCAGCGAGATTCCTTGGTGGTTGTCGCAGAGTTGGCGGTTCCTTTCTTCTTGTAGACGTGGACAATGGTTGCGTCTTTGAAATCCTGAGGGACTTGCCCTTGATGCCACATCTTCTGGAGGAGCGCTGTCAGTCAGTTCATCAGTTGGGGTTCAGCCATGTTTGAAAATCTCAGCAGGGATTGCATCCGAGCCAGGTGCTTTCCCGCTGGAGAGTTGCTGCACGGCTCTGATGGTTTCTTAGAGAGAGAGGGCGGGAGATCAAGGTTGGCGTTGATTTCCACTTCAGGTAGGCGATTGATAGCGGCGTCGGAGATGGTAAAGGGCTGATTGAGAACGCTTTGGAAATGTTCTGCCCATCGCTTCAGGATTTGCGTCTTCTCAGTGAGTACCGTCTGGCCGTCGGCATTGTGAAGAGGGGCAGTGAATTTGACGGTAGGTCCGTAGACAGCCTTGGTGGCGGCAAAGAAGTTCTTCCCTTCGTTTCAATCCGCGAACCCTTGGATTTCCTCGGCTTTGCGCGTCATCCAGTCATCCTACATCTCCTGCAGCCGTTGCTGTACAAGGTGGCGACTTCGGTAGAAGGCTGTTTTGTTTGCAGCAGTAGGGCGATTGACGTAGGCTTTGTGCAACTGGATCTTCTCGACGAGTAGAGCGTTGATAGCTGTGTCGTTGTCATTGAACCAGTCTTGGTGCTGACGACGTGCGCGGCCGAGGACATCCAGGGCCTTTGATTGGATGGTGTCCCTCAGCTGACACCAGCGGTTCTCAACGGAGATATCCGCGTCGGCGACTGGAAATCTGGCTAGTCCAAGTGGCCTTTGCCGTATCGGGAGGCGGAAGAAGGTGTTGGTCAGCAGGAGACGGTGTTCCGCACATGTTCGCAGAAGAAGGAGGTCTTTATCGTTACAGCTACCTAGACCGTGTGGACCCAGCACTCCCTGCCAGACAGCGTGGTCTGTTCCGATGCGGGCGTTGAAGTCACCAAGGACAATTAACTTGTCCACCTTCGGCACAGTCGCCAGCAGGGCTTGCAGGTCCTCGTAGAATTTGTCCTTTGCCGCATCAGAGCTTGCCATTGAGTGAGCGTAGGCGCTGATGATGGTGGCGAAATTATCTCCCTGAAGAGGCAGGCGATCACTGATTCCCTGTGGTAGACAGGGCAGACGTCCCAAGATGTCGTTCCAGACGGCAAAGGTGACAACAGCGTCGCTTCGTTCTGCCTTTGGCCGGCCGATCCAGAAGAAGGTGTAGTCGACACCCACCTCCTCCAGCTGACCCTTTTCAAAGAATCGGTGAAGGGGACCGTGCACATTGTTGTTCGTTGAGTTTTATGGCCACATATTTTGTGATCTGTGAGCCACAACCTGCTGCAGAAGACCTGAGCATTTGATAAGGGCTCCTGTTCTAGCCCCTCCGCCGCGAGGAGGCAAGCAGTGATGTCCTTAAATAGGGCTGCTCGGACATCCCAGACGTCTGCCGAACCCCACTATGGGTCATGGTTTTGTTTTAGTGAAAGAGCGACCTGAGTTAGCCTGGGCCGCCTACAGGGTTGCTGTCGCCCCCACCGTAGGACATTTGAGAGGGGGGAGGTGGGAAGTTCGGGAGTCAGACATACCGGATGTGGAGGCACACACAACACCGGAGACCCTCAGCTTGTTTAGCCCGCCGGTCGTGACGTTTGCCCTAATTGTTGCCGCTGGGAACAACCCAGCGTCGAGAGACCACAGATAAGAGTTGAGTACCGGTTAGAGGCAGCCAAAGGAGCATTCACCACCTGTACGAGACAAATGGAGCGACCAAATGCTATCTGTGTGGTGCTACCCCTAACTTTTACCGCCTACACCCCACGAATATATGTTAGTTCGACCGTCGTAGTCAGACGACGGTGACCTGCGAGTGGATGACTTTTCAGTGATAGAAGACTTGCGCTGCAGCTACCACACTCTCTCCTTATCCACCTGAGCCCGGTGCCATGACAGAGTCAAGAAACCCGGGGATGGGAGACGATGCAGGTTGCCGGCGTGGCTGGAGCCGTCCTGAGCTTGCCACCACACCTGGCTCGGATCCCACAGAGTGGGAGTGCGATGCATTTTCTGTTCCACTCCCACACCTGGACCCGGTGTCAAGACAGAGTCCAGAAGACCGATGACGGGAGAGGGCGCAGGCCCACGCACTGTTGTCTAACATCAAACAAGAGCACAGCGACACAAGAGAGTGACGGCTCGGAGCCCAACTGAGTGATGCAGGGACGGTTACTTGCGCGTGAATTAGTTTTAAGTGATATTAACCTTGCGCTGCAGCTACCACACTCTCTTCTCCTCCCCCACCTGAGCCCGGTCTCACGACACAGGCAAGAAGACCGGAGATGAGAGAGGTCGCAGGTGGCTGGCGCGGCCGGGCCCGCCCCTGGGCGTACCACCACACCTGGCTCGGATCCCATAGAGTGGGAGTGCCATTAAGGCCACATTAAGAAGGAGCCATTGCAACCTGACTCTCAGTCCGCCAGTCATCCACTCTACACAAAACACACATTGGGCTGACCACGCTGTCCGAGTTATCCCGTCAGTTGGCAACCTTCCAAGCCACGGCTTTTAGCGCACCGTGATAGTTTAAAGCGGGTTAGATTGTTTAAAGTGAGGAAAATGCGCTGACCTGTTGACCTCACTCTCTCCCCCACCCCCACAATCAGACCACCGTCCAAGCCGGTTAGTTGTCTGATGTGGGCGTGGGCGCATTGGCTGACGGGTCGGCGTACCCATCTTCGCGCGCCACGGCACGACCTGGCCCCCATTACGCACACACCAGGATTCACTAAATCAGGGGATATGGAGGAGCCATCTCCGTCTGACTCCCAGTTTACTGGTCAGCTACTCAACGCACAACACACACTGGGCCGACGGCGTGGTCTGGTGTAAGCGTCAGATTGACAGCCTTCCAAGCCACGATTTCTAGGAAACCGGGATATTCTCAGGTATGTGATGATGGTGAGGGGGTTGTCTATGTATTGGTGTAGGTATTGTGCGCTGATGTGTTTTAGCCTACGGTGGTTTACTGCAGGTTATCGTGGATCCGCATGTGACCTGATCGGCCCATACGGTGTGTAAATGTGCGGGAGCAGTGAGGGCAGTGGAGGTGGGTGCGGCGAATTTATGTCAGAGCTTCAGGCACTAGTTCACCAGCCTCCTTGCGATGGAATCTCAGATGACCGACCAGGCCGATGCGTGAGGTGAAGTTGTGGGCACAGGATGGGCCGGAGAAATTGGGAGAGGTTGCGGGGTTGTCATTCGTGGTAGTGGGGATGGCAGTGGCAGTGCGATTTGCAGCAGCGGAGGGTGTGCATGAGGCATCGTTGTTGTCGGCATTACGGTGAATTCCGCTGTCATGGATGCGCATGTGACCAAATAGGCTCATGCGGTGAGTGAATGCGCGAGGACAGTAAGGGCAGTGGAGGCGGCAATCTCTGATGTGTATTGGTGCTCCATGCATTGGTCCACCAGTCTCTGTGCGATGGATTCGCAAGTAACCGACCAGGCCGATGCTTTAGGTGAAGGTGCGGTCTCAATATGGACAGTTTAGCACTAATACCTATAACTAGTGGTGGTGGTGGTTATGACGTTGGTGGAAATAACATGTGTTGAGCACATACACACACACGACCTGGCTCGCTGCACAGCAGAGCAGAAGTTTACGATGAGGATGAGCGGCATGGAGATGCAGACACGATTTCCTTATGGCCAACCATACGGAGATACCGAAATCACAAGTCAGGGCATACAGTTTGCTTTGGACGAGCTTTTACTGAGATCAAAGAGCACGTAGGATGATCTGAAAACAGGGAAACCTCGTGCCAGTGTCCGCTATTGAGATTCTCTGCCCTCGTTGGGCTCTGAGCACACTCACCGCCTATTTTGTAGGTTGCAAGTAGTTGTTGTACTCGGGGCACTACAGGCCGAATCCTGGGTTGTAAGTAAAAGACAGAAGGCACCAGAGTGCGAAGTGTATTGTGCACAGAACCCTGAGTTGTCATCACAGGCAGCAATGGCCACTGGCGAAGTCAGGTCTAGTGTTGACTGCGTCCAGTCGTGCCTGAGAGAGGATGAGACAGCTGCTTAACTATGTCCGTGGAGTAAGTCAATTGTTGTGCGATGGCTGTATGTTGCACTACCCAAGCGGTGTCGTGTCTAGTGACTCAGGCTGCGTCGGCCGATGGAAGGGGCGCTTGGGCATCCACGACTGGCAGGACGCATGTACGCGTGCGGGTGGAAGTCGGTCAAGAGTCTGCAGGTCATCGAGCTTGAAATTGCTCGCTGAGACGTTGCATGATAATGAGGCAGGGAGCCTTGAACAAGGACGCCGGACATGGATGGCATTGTTGGGCATCGACCACAGGTGTTTGTGCATCTTTGCCGTGACGCAGCTTGACCGGCCTCGAACGTGAAATAGTCAATACAGCCAAATCTTTGCATGATTTTTCAATGTGCATCACGATTCACCGTGTCGAAAGCTTTCATTAGATCCATGAAGTGATTGTTGAGGTGGGTTCGCATCTCCTAGCAATTCCTTGTGGCTGGCGATTGGTGAGCAGGTCGATTTTTCCGCAGTGTCGCCGGCGTCCACACTGGCTTTCTGTGAGTAGTCAAGGTTCTAGGTGACTTTTAAGACGGTTGAGACGATTGAGGGACCTGTTCTGGATACCAAAGTTCCTCAGTATCATTGTAAATTTCTCCATCATCCGCGAACCAGCGCGCCCGTAGACTTTGACCGGCATCGCGTAGGATCCCGGTGCTTACCCACAGTGAAAAGTTGTTTGAAGGCCAAGATGATTTTTGGTAGGGAGGATGAGAGATCCAGGTCATTGTTCGTTTTCACTGGGGGGGCTCCGGTCGATGACAGCATGGTTGATGAGCGGTTGAGGACACTTCTTAAGTGTTCAGCCCAGTGATTTCGAATTTGTGACTTTTCGTCAGAAGTGCTGCGCAATCCTCTTGATGTGCGTACTGTTGGATGTCCTTAGCCTTGCGTGCCATCCATGCGTCCTGAATCTCCCGCAGTTATTTTCACAGGATGGCAGCATCTGATGAAGGCCATTTTGTTGGCTTTAGTTCGGCGTTTCATGTGAGTTTTCTGTATTCGGTTCTTCTCGGCAAGAAGGTTACGGATATCCGCATCTCTGTAGTCAAAGCAGTCCTGATTTTGTCGGCGTTTGCCTCTGAGGGTGTCAAGAGCGATAGCCTGGATGATGTCTCGCAGTTTATACCACCGTGTCTCCACGGTGCTCTTATCATCTGGGGCCTCTAGGTCTTCCGGTCATTGGGCCATTTGATTGCTGAAATCGAAGGAGGGAACAGGCACATTCAACAGAGATATATTTAACTTCGACGCGGGTCGTTTACCTTGTGGTCTCCTACACGTTTGCAGTCGAAGTCGCCTCCTTGAGGTGACGAGGCGGTGATCCGTCCAGCCATCTGCGTGGCAGATCACCTTAGTCACGAAAACGTCCTACTGATCTCGCCTCCGGACGCGAACGTAGTCCAACAGCTATCAACACAGCAATTTGGGATGCATCCAGACTGCCTCCTCTTGTGAAGAATGTGGTGGCCAGGCAGAGATGATGTTCGTACAGGCTCGCAGAAGATGGAGGATATTATCATTGGAACTGCTAAAACCATGTGAACCCAGCACGCCATCCCAGGAAGCGTGGTTGTTGCCTACGAGGGCACTGCAATCACCAAGGCCAACCAGGTTATAATAAGAGGGTGTCGGTTCTCACATCAAGGGGTGGTGCGTTACAAAGGCCACATTATGAAGTAAGTATGGAAGCCTCACTCAGAGTCCTCCAGTCACTCCGACTACTCACCGTGAAGACTGGGCTATCCCGTCATGTGGTAACCTTCCAAGCCATGACTCTCAGTGCTGCTGCATAGACTGAAACTTACCATGAGGATGGATTTCCCGGTGTCAATGCCACTTTGTCTTCCATCTCTTTCATATCTCTCTCTCTCTCTCTCTCTCGCTCACTATCACTCTCACTCTCATTCGTAAGTCGAGGCTTCGCACCTGTCGAAAATTTGGCGATTTGATTGGTTGCCGTGATTGTCGCAACTTGCGACATAGGCGTGTCACACGGCTGTCCTTATGGTTTCACGTAATCTCCGCGCGGCCCGATAACCGCACACAGTCAGTCCGCCTGACCCCGGTCTGGTACATGACACCTGCAGTGTAACCTGCTGCAAGGGTCGAAAAATAATCTAAGGCTTAGTCGTAGTTTCGGCATATGTCAGTTATGCTAGGTCAAATTTCAATAACAGTTTGGAACGCCAGCTAAATAGGTTTATTCTCTCAAGCATAAAAGTTACAAATATGTACCATTTTCTTCCCTAGACCCGCAAGTGCACTGGCAGGGAACGCTGAAATTTGTAGTTTTCCTTTTCCTGCCTTATCCTCAGCGTGGGATCACTGTTCGTGGTTTTTTCTACGCCACCCAATCACCGCTGTGGTTCAAATAATTCCCTCGGATCTAAATCCCATTCAGCTCATAGGAGGGTGTCTGGGTAGTAGGATTCAGCCTCACAAATCATTTCTTAATTTTTCATGTACCACCACTTCAATAATCCTGGAGCTGCCAGCACAAACAGTGACTGGTAGCATGGTTAGTGTTGTGATTGCTAAGCATAAAAACGGTTAATTGTACACATTATCGGGCAAAAACCCCAAATGTGAGCTGATTTCTTAACTTTAGTACCGGTACGCACTTAGGTAACACTTTTATTACATTTTTAAGAAGAGCATACGCACTTGAAGACTACTGATGGTATTTCTCAAAAACAAAAATCTTGTGGAGCAAAAAAACTTACTCTATCAGTCTTGACCGATAACCGCAGACCTGGTTGCATGAAAGTTCTTGCCATGCGTGAGCCTGTTCAGCATTTTTTGTGAATCGTGCGCATTGGGGTTAAGTGGAACAGTGAAAGTTCGTTTCTACGCGCGCCACTTAGTCACGTCTTCTTGTCCACCTCACGTTCCCGGACGGTTCGCTGCTAGAGCCACCCGCGTGTTGGCGCGACCAATCAACGTGCGCCATTCACGGATTAGCTGCAGGCGATAAAAGGTGCCTATAATCAGGCAGAGCTTGATTCTTACCAGCGGAAACGGACTCGCAGTTGCCTGAAGCGACCGTTTTGTGGCAACTACTTGGCAGAGCCTCTTTTTAGCTCTTTCGCTCAGTCTTCCCTGACTTCTGGTTTGGGAAACCTTCTTGTTGTTGACCATACAACTCCAACATAACTACGAATTTCCACTAACATACGAGGTTCTCTAGAACACTACAGTCGATTTTAAAGGCACCACCCAGCTAAAATTACCCGAGGGTAAAAGAGAATAGGTCTAAGCCATCGGGAGGGCCACAGCGTTATTGCTCTAACCTTCAAAATGCGGTTGATTGTTCAGTCTTAGTTAAATTACTGAAATTCGTTGATGACTACTCACCGATCGTTAACAGAACTCCGTCGTCCTGTTCTGCCCTGGGGCTCATTCTTAAACCCCACCAACAGCCGATTAGTGACTGGTAGTAGTAAAGGCAGACGGAGACGGCCTCCAGGTCGCAGGTTTGAGCCTCGGGTGAGACACCACCTGGGGTTGGGTATGACTGACCAGTCTCCCTAGCCTTTGTAGATATTGCTAATCTGTCAGTACTGACATTGTACCACATGGTGCATAAAGTCTATGCCCATAGTGCCCACTCTTCAATCGCCATCGTCGGCACATGTTCGAACTCCGCTGACACTGCTGTCTTGCTGAGAACTCGCGGCTCTGCGATTAACTCACGACCGTCGGTTCCTCCAATTCGCACTGATTGGGGTCTGTTCTAGAGGCTAATCTCATGTACCATGTAGTTTGTTCGTGAAATCTGCATCGTTCCGACGCGGATGTACGTTGCTATCTTAGCTCGCATGGGCCTGTTCGGTCATATACACATCTACGAAATCGGAACCCATCACGATGCTGACACATCTGACACGTATTGCGCAGCCATCAGCATTCCCCTCACCAGCATTGCCAACCTTTCCTATCCTTGTCACTGCAGGTGCACATCACGCATCGGCCTAGTCGTTCACTTGCGTATTCCCCACTCAGAGACCGGTGAACCCAGTGCCGGAATCACCAATATACACCTGCCGCACCCGACTTAACTGTTCACACTGCTCCTGCACATTCACACATCGCATGGGCCTATACCACATTAACACATCTCTCTCCATCAGCCACTGCATCAGGTCAGTTCGACCGTCCTAGTCCGAAGATGTCCACCCTATGCTCAACAGCAGGGGTGTTGCAGTGACGGTGACTTGTGCGCAAATTAGTTTTAAGTGATATTAGACTTTCACTGCATCTACCGCACTCTATATCTTCCCTAACCCGCCGGTGCATGGTGCCAAGGCATAGTGAAGAAGACCCAAGGCGAGGTCGGGCACAGAGGAATAATCTCCCAGGGAGCGGGAGAGCGGGGTGCAGCATGAGCCTGCCGTGTTTGGCATTTGTTATGGGACCTCATCTTAAATAATAACGCCTGCCGCACCCATAATGGGCCTCCGTATAGGTCCAGCAGATCTATCACGCAGCCCGTTTAGGGGACACAAAGCCACTGCATCAGAGATGGTCACACGCAACACCATACAAAACATGTTATCAACCAGCACTTCTCATTAACATGGAAACATTAACCTCGGCTCTGCCTAACTTAAGACAAATATTGTGTACTTAGCGTCGTGGCTTTGAAGGTTGCCACTGAAAGTTACACTCAAATCTCACAGCCAGTTCAATGTCTGTTTGTGCGGAGTGGCCGACTGGTGGTCTGAATTCCAGGCTGCACTGGCTCCTTCTTAACGTGAGCTCTGTCCCTCTCAAACATGTAAGGTGTGAGACGTTCAGCCATATTTTATGAGAATCCTGCAGTTTTGTGTTTTTGGGGACAGTTCGCGCACGTGGTACGCGTAGACGAGGCCATAATATGCATCAGCATCAATCCAATGACTGACTCGAACGGTGATCTGGGTTTTGGGGGTGGGGAGAGAGTGAGTCGATAACATAGCACATTGTTCCTCACTATAAAAAAATCTGACGTGTTTGAAAACTATCATGGTGCGCTAAAAGCCGTGGCTTGGAAGGTTTCCAGCTGACGGGAATACTTCGAACCATGTGGTCAGCCCAGTGTATGGTTGTGTGTAGTGGCCGAATGGCGGACTGAGTTTCAGGACTGCAATGGCACCCTTTTAATATGGCTTTTATGAAACTCACACTCTGTGGGATCCGAGCCAACTGGATCGCCAGCCACCTGCGCCCTCTCCCGCCTCCAGTCTTCTTGACACTGTCTTGACACTGAACACAGACTGAAGAGGGAAGAGAGAGAGCGTGGTAGCTGCAACGCAAGTCTTCTATCACTTAAAACGAACCCACTATACATTCGCCGTGCCATCACTCTGTCCTACCCAGCCACGAGCCCGATGAGCTTGTAACTCCGCTATCCCAGTCCCTGTGGCTCGTAATTGATCATGGTGAAAGGACCATTAATATCCCCTCACTTCAATCAGCCGGATCACCACAAACCTAGGAGCTGGGGAGGAGGTTTGACCTCTAAACCTTCGGATGCAAAGTGTGATCCTAAGTCAGCGAACGCCTCGTAACTTGGTTCTTCGTGAACAACAGCTTGCGCACTCACTGAGTTGCAGCCTTTTTCCGGTTAACGGCATTCATGACGTCTCTAAAGGAATTGGAGAGTAAAATGGGTTTGGGATGTTTGGCAAAATCTTGAGTCGCATGCGTGCGTTTTTACGGCTTTTTACCCTCTTGTCTGCTATTCTTCCTAGACAGAATTCCTGAGGTTTATAATCCCCCCAGAATGTGCCAAGACACGGTGATAAGGTGCATTATCCGGAGAATAAGGTCACACTTAGAAACTGTACATCACCAATAGGAAGATTGAGTCTCGTGAGTGTTCGAAGGTTGAGTCAGATGAGGTCTACCGTGTGCTCAACATCAAGGTTGCACAGGAACGGTGACTCGAGTGTGAAGTAGACTATGGTGAGATCAAACTTGCGCACCATCTACCGCACTCACACCTCCTTGCCCACCTGGTCCCAGTTCCATGATCAAGTCAAGAAGACCGGAGATGGAAGAGGGTGCAGGTGGATGATGCGGCAGAGATACCCCTGGGCGTGCCACCACATCTGGCTCGGCTTCCACAGAGCGGGAGTGCCATAGAAGACACATTAAAGACGGAGCCATTGCACCCTGACCCTCAGTTCACCACTCGGATACTCTACACAAACATACACTGGGTTGATTGCGTGGTCCGAGTTATCCCTTCCGTTAGCAGCCTTCAGTCCACGGCTTTTAGAGCACAATGATAGGCTCAAGCCCGTCAGCTTGCTTATAGTTAGGACTGACTGACTGACTGTTTCCATTCCCAGGCACCAGTCACCGTCTGAGCCGGTCAAACGACTGGTGTGGGAAATGGGCGCATCTGCTGACGTCTGCGTGTGCCACAAACACGAGACCTCCCCTCCCCAATATAAACAAGAGGAATTCACATAAAGATGGTGAGAATTGAGTTTTCAAATCCCACACTTAACTGCACATAAGAAATTTGCATTCGACTGCCATATTCTGACTTCTGTGATCTCATTGGTCGTGGCCCGATTGTGTATTGAAGGTGGCACACATAATGACGCATTTACTGACATTCTGAAATGTGACTTCAGTCAGAAAGGATTAGGTACGTAGGGATTGTAATGGAGAATCTCACGGCATGATCCAAGGTATTTCAGTCAGAGTGCTGGCCTTTAAATTGACGTCCTTCCGGCACGGCCAAAGAATGCATACCAGCTTGTTTTTCCATGGCTGTTCGATGACTCTATAAAGCGAAGCAGATTTTACGGACAATATTAACGAAAACTACGGTTTCTTACAATTTTCATTCAAAAACGATATTTTTCGGATAAAATTTTAGTGATTTTCTGGTATTTTAAACCCGTGAAAGACCTGTTCGAAAAGCACCGTATCTGTCCGCTTTTTAATGCTCCTTATGAAGAATAAAACGTGGTCAATTTCACACTACGATGAGCTTTGTCTCCCACCCTGTTGATAAGTATAAAGAGATGCGTGAATTTTGCTAAGAAGAATGCGCACTGCTTGTATTGGGTTGTCACAGATGTTCCTACGGCCTTCAATTATTCAAAATTTATCATGCTAGTTTTTGCCTGACGTACGTCCCTTTGTCCCTCCAGGCAAGCGCTGACAGAATTTGTTTATAATTTTTAATTTGAATAAATGTTTGATTATTTATAACCCAAGGGAAATGGGGTGTCAGGTCGACAAAAAGGAACATTTCTGACATCTCCTTTTATCAGAGTTTAAAAGCGTCGGAAGAATCGGTGCTGTCTACGGGAAAGGTTCTATTGCTGAAAAGAACTGCTCAGAAAGGGGTTAGCCGTTTCAAAGAAGGTGATTTCGGCACGACGGACGCTCCGAACTGGAAGAAAGTCAGGCTTTGATGAGGATCATCCCAGTGCATTAATCCATGCAGATCCTTTATCAAATAATTCGGCAGTTGACCAGGGAAATGAAATGCGGCAAAGCAGAATTAGAGTGACATGGGAACTTAACAAGAAAGTCCAAAAGCTCTGCCCTGATGCTCCATACGCTTTAAGTGAGGAAAACAAGGTCCAGCGTGCAAATCTTTCTGCTTCATGACTGGCCAAACCTCGAATATCCCTGTCAACAACGTAGAATATTTTGAAGCTGATTATTATTGCGATGAAAAAATCGTACTTGTACTTTAATACGAAACGATGGCTAGGATGCCTGAGCCCCAACAAGCAAGCAACACCTCGAATCAAACCTGATTTTCATCCTCGGAAGACGATGTTGTATGTTTGGTGGCATATGGAGGGAGTTATCTTTTATAAATTGCTCGAAAGGAAGTAGGCAATTAATGCAGAACTTTAAAGTCAACAGCTTTGCCATCTAGATAGAACGATTCAACGAAAACGCCCAAATATTCGAAAATGACAACGTCAAACCTCACGCCACAAACGTTACCAAAATAGGGTGGAAGAGCCAGACTGGGAGGTTCTTTTGCATCCAACGTATTCTCCAGACATTTCTCCGTCGGATTACCATCTTTTTCGGTCATTCCACTAACGACGCGGATCTTGAAACCTCGATGGATGAGTTCTTTGCGTCAAAATCCGCGGATGTTTTTCAAGCGCGGGACTGAAAAACTGCCGGAACTCTGAATTATATAGAATAATATGATACAGTTTTGATGATTGAAAACCGCACGAGCTTATCAAACAGCCCAACCTGAGTGAAACGGCGGGTCGGGTTCAAAATCTTTCTGCATGTATCCGTCCCCTTTCCTCATCTGTGGTATTTACTGAGTATTAAGTGCTCGGCATTCTGGGGGTCACCTATGAGAGCTCTGCGCAGGAAATGCCAGGAACGAATTGAAGATTCCCTTTCCGTCCAGATCATTAACGACCACCTCACAAGTGACTGTAGAAGTGGGCATTAAAGTGCAATTTCCAGCTGGCCCTAGTGTTGGAATTAAAACACTGACTAAGGCAGGGATGATCGTCCCAGGTTCCAAGTTTTCATCTGAACAAGTATTCTACTAGCGCAGGACAACTTAACAGAATGATCGTCCGTTACGCGACAGTTACGTGCTCTGAATCCGTAAGTCCATCGTCAAGCGTATACAATTTTCCTATCGGCCTAGTTACCAAGAGAAAATGTAAATTTCAAACAACTGTAGTGGCCCGACTCCGGGTGCATGTTGCAATACTGAACCTCTCGCGACTACGTGCACGTGCGCACCAGTGGTTGTCTGGTCCTCGCCAATCCCGGCTGCCCCAACCAGCCAATCACACTCAGGGCTAACTCACACATGGCCTCGCCACGGTTTCACACTAGGGACGCCGCTCTCGCATTTGTCGGACGTGCCCTCGTCCGGCTGCCAACTTCTTTCAAGCCCTTTTCCCACTTCTCTTTTCTCATACGGAACTAGGCCAGAAGGTCATAGGGGCTAAGGTCTTTGTTAGTAGTTTAAACTGGTGCGATAAAACAATTTCAAACTCAGAGACGTGTTACGAATAATAAATGAAAGCAGCTATATCCAAACCTTTTTTTCGGGTAAAGCCGAGGCCTGAATCCGGGCAGAATTGGTCATGGAATGAATGCATGTCTAGTGGTGCTACTTCAGGCGCCTATTGCAACGCTTCACCTCTCGTGCGTACTGGTACACACAGTCTGGTTCTGGGCGAATCACAGCTATCCAAACCGGCCAATCCAAGTCAAGGCTGGCTCAGACGTGTTCTTGCTCAAGATGCTGTGACGCACGCGTACCTCACATACAGGATGTCACTCTTGCGGCACCGGAAGTGTGCCCTCTTCCGGCTGCCAACTTTTCATACTATTTTCTACAATTATTCTGTCAGCCAGTCATACCCAATCCCAAGTGCGGCACACCTGGGATTCAATTTCATCATGTGCTACACGTCGCTATGCGACCGCCTGCGAGGGCTCTAGTCTGAGCTCCAGGGCACATCGGAATACATGTTCCTGAAGCGAGATCGGTGAACCCACACTATCATCATATTCCCGATCACAACTGACAAAAACAACGAGCCCATGGCTCAATGGTAGAGACGTTCGACTCAAATACCAAAGGTCGCGGGTTTCGAATCCCAGGTGTGCCACACTTGGGATTGGGTATGACTGGCTGATGACGGCTAATAAGCCAGAAATGGCCATTCGAGTCTCCTTGTCTTTGTCGGTTCACTTTATCATCATGTGCTAAAGCGTCGCTATGCGACCCGCCTGCGAGGGCTCTAGTCTGAGCTCAGGGCACATCGGAACATACATGTTCCTTAAGCAGAATCGGTGAGCCCCACACTATCATCATATTCCCGATCACAACCGACAAAAACAACGAGCCCATGGCTCAATGGTAGAGCGTTCGACTCAAATACCAAAGGTCGCGGGTTCGAATCCCAGGTGTGCCGCACTTGGGATTGGGTATGACTGGCTGATGACGGCTAATAAGCCAGAAATGGCCATTCCGGTCTCCCTTGTCTTTGTCGGGTTAGTTTCATATATATATATCCTCGCTGACTCTGCATCTCCCGCCACTTGACTTGTTATCATAACTCTAGCACCCCTCCCCTTACATGCGACAGCTATCGTCACAGGATTCACGGCCCCTAAACCCCCATGGCGTCGGTCTGATCGATAAACCTTCTCGGCCCAAACCCTCCAGCGTGACAATCCCAACTCTTACTTCTCATTTCGTCTGACGACGGGTTGGTGTAACCAGCTTGAAAATTAACGAGTAAACCTCGATTTTCCGACGAGCCTTCTTTCTTTATTTATCATCTCGGAATGCATACTACCTCAACTATTCAATATATATATATATAGGAATAGGCACGCATCGATCTATTGGCTTCCCGAAGCAAGCAAACTCCGTATGGGTGGCAAAGATAACGAACAGGCAATAAACTAACAGACCGAATTTGGCCAAGTTTTTATTTCAGAGAGGATGGAAGACAGAAAATTAAGGGCAGATTTATACGGGCTGTTTTGGGCTTATTCTTCCTTCATTCAGCCCGTCGTAACCCTAAATATAGCTGGGACCGTAAACACAGCATGCACTCGAGTACGGCGCAGATAGTCTACAGACTGGGGCCATAAACACTTCATCGAACCGAAGTTCCTAAGTGCCTCGCCCCCTCTAATTCTCTGTCACTGCCTATACCTCGTTGAATAGATCTCAGTCCGAATAGGACAAAAGATGACTAATTTCCGATTTTGTAGTTTGCCCACCGTGCGCATCACAGTATCTTATGCTCACCTTAAACAGTTTTTCTGGTTGCAGGGTTGACCACACAACTATCCACAACACTGGGCGTCCACGCCATGACTGAACCAAGAAGTACGAGGGCCTTCCTAAGATCGCCTTTGATGTGACTGCACTTCCAAATATCTCGCCCACATTCGCTTTATTCATTTCGAAAATGTATCATTGACTGAGGTCTCCCAAGCAAGACTTAGTAACAAGGTTATCGTATACCTTGAGATATTGTCCATCCACTCATCGACCATAGACATAGATCAAAATGTGGAGCGTCTATGTACGTACACTGTGGCTTTAGTGGAGCCTATTCATTAAATTCCTGCGGAAGCAAGACTTGTTCCTGAAAGGGACGGATATCATTTCTGTGAGGTCTGCGGCATTCAGCCTTCCTTGATTGACGGTTTTTCGTGAAACGGAAACTTTGACACGAAGACGCAACCACGCGCGATACAGCGGTTGCGGAATGCACGCGCGTTAAATCAGCGCATGCTGCAGCTCCGTGCCTTGCTAATGCGTGTGGCAAGTCGAGGATTCGGGATTTTCATGCGCAAGGACCCTCGCACAAGAAACGGCCAATCACCGATTAAAAGGCCATAGGACGTAATGTTCTTGAACGCTCTCCACGATTGCCATGCGATAAACTTGGGAATGTTCCATAACGCTCAGGGCACCAAATAAATAAGGCGAGTTTTGGATAAGAGAATACCCTGTGTTTGCAGGCTGACAATAAAGGGTTATTTCCCGAAATCGCTTCCATTCTCTCCCATTTACCAGACGGGTTATACCAGACGGGGAGTGGTATTTCACCGTGAATCATGACTCATACGGTCAAGATAACTAACTTTACATTATGACTTTGGAAGGGTATTCGTTAACATACGCCACCACTGCGCTATATTTTTATCCTAAAAACACCAGGAACTCCCATTTTCCCTGTTAGATGTCAAGTGGAAAATTTCTGTTCTGAAGGAAAAAAATGCAGTTTGAAAAACAACAAAATGAAACAAGAGAATAAATTGATCAAAGCCATAAGAGTATTCGTTTGAAGATAAACAGGAAAATCAACATTGGTGAACAAAACTGCGGCGGAATGAATACGTTTTGGAGTAAGAGAAAATGAAATTATTTCTGAATTAATTATTCATCCGACAAATGGCCTTGTAAAATTGGACATGGGAGGTTAGGATAATCCGGTGACCTGTTAAAAGCACAACAGCAGGTTTACTTGCTGTCGTATGTGTCGAGGATGCAGCATGTGTCGAGCTGCCTTCAGATGTTGAGCCTGCCGTATGTGTCGAGGATACAGTATGTGAGGAGGTGGGTTCAGATGTTGAGCCTGTCGTATGTGTCGAGGATGCAGCATGTGTGGAGGTGGGTTCAGATGTTGAGCCTGCCGTATGTGTCGAGGATGCAGCATGTGTGGAGGTGGGTTCAGATGTTGAGCCTGCCGTATGTGTCGAGGATGCAGCATGTGTGGAGGTGGGTTCAGAAGTTGAGCCTGCCGTATGTGTCGAGGATGCAGCATGTGTGGAGATGGGTTCAGATGTTGAGCCTGTCGTATGTGTCGAGCTGCGTTCGGATGTTGAGCCTGCCGTATGGGTCGAGGATGCAGTATGTGTTGAGGTGGGTTCAGATGTCGAACCTGTCGTATGTGTCGAGGATACAGTATGTGTGGAGGTGGGTTCAGATGTTGAGCCTATCGTATGTGTCGAGCTGCGTTCGGATGTTGAGCCTGCCGTATGTGTCGAGGATGCAGCATGTGTGGAGGTGGGTTCAGATGTTGAGCCTGCCGTATGTGTCGAGGATGCAGTATGTGTGGAGATGGGTTCAGATGTTGAGCCTGTCGTATGGGTCGAGGATGCAGTATGTGTGGAGGTGGGTTCAGATGTTGAGCCTGCCGTATGTGTCGAGGATACAGTATGTGAGGAGGTGGGTTCAGATGTTGAACCTGTCGTATGGGTCGAGGATGCAGTATGTGTTGAGGTGGTTTCAGATGTTGAACCTGTCGTATGTGTCGAGGATGCAGTATGTGTTGAGGTGGGTTCAGATGTCGAACCTGTCGTATGTGTCGAGGATACAGTATGTGTGGAGGTGGTTTCAGATGTTGAGCCTGCCGTATGTGTCGAGGATACAGTATGTGAGGAGGTGGGTTCAGATGTTGAGCCTGTCGTATGGGTCGAGGATGCAGTATGTGTTGAGGTGGGTTCAGATGTCGAACCTGTCGTATGTGTCGAGGATACAGTATGTGTGGAGGTGGGTTCAAATGTTGAGCCTGCCGTATTTGTCGAGGATGCAGTATGTGTGGAGGTGGGCTCAGATGTTGAGCCCATCGTAGGTGTCGAATTTGGTGAAGACGTCGAGAATGCGAAAGGTGTCGTGGTGGTTTCAGGTGTCGAGGCTGTCGTAGGTGTCGAAGATGCAGTATGTGTCAAGGTTGTTGTAGATATCGAGGTTGGGGACGATGTGGAGGATGCAGAATGTGTCGAGGCTGTCGTAGGTGTCAAGGTGGTTTCAGGTGTCGAGGCTGTCGATGATATCGAGGTTGGTGACGACGTCGAGGATGCAGAATGTGTCGAGGCTGTCGTAGGTGTCAAGGTGGTTTCAGGTGTCGAAGCTGTCGAGGATATCGAGGTTGGTGACGACGTCGAGGATGCAGAATGTGTTGAGGCTGTCGTAGGTGTAGAGGTTGATGAAGCTGTCGACGATGCAGTGGGTGTCAAGCTGGTTTCTGCTGTCGAGGCTGTCGTAGGTGTCAAGGTTGTTGAAGACGTCGAGGATGCAGTAGGTGTGAAGGTTGTTGAAGGTATCGAGGTTGGGGACGATGTGGAGGATGCAGAATGTGTCGAGGCTGTCGTAGGTGTCAAAGAGTGGTTTCAGATTGTCGAGGCTGTCGATGATATCGAGGTTGGTGACGACGTCGAGGATGCAGAATGTGTCGAGGCTGTCGTAGGTGTCAAGGTGGTTTCAGGTGTCGAGGCTGTCGATGATATCGAGGTTGGTGACGACGTCGAGGATGCAGAATGTGTCGAGGCTGTCGTAGGTGTCAAGGTGGTTTCAGGTGTCGAGGCTGTCGATGATATCGAGGTTGGTGACGACGTCGGGGATGCAGAATGTGTCGAGGCTGTCGTAGGTGTCAAAGGTGGTTTCAGGTGTCGAAGCTGTCGAGGGATATCGAGGTTGGTGACGACGTCGAGGGATCACAGAATGTGTTGAGGCTGTCGTAGGTGTAGAGGTTGATGAAGCTGTCGAGGATGCAGTGGGTGTCAAGCTGGTTTCTGCTGTCGAGGCTGTCGTAGGTGTCAAGGTTGTTGAAGACGTCGAGGATGCAGTAGGTGTCAAGGTTGTTGTAGATATCGAGGTTGGGGACGATGTCGAGGATGCAGAATGTGTCGAGGCTGTCGTAGGTGTCAAGGTGGTTTCAGGTGTCGAGACTGTCGATGATATCGAGGTTGGTGACGACGTCGAGGATGCAGAATGTGTCGAGGCTGTCGTAGGTGTCAAGGTGGTTTCAGGTGTCCGAAGCTGTCCGAGGGATATCGAGGTTGGTGACGACGTCGAGGGATGCAGAGTAATGTTGAGGGCTGTCGTAGGTGTAGAGGTTGATGAAGCTGTCGAGGATGCAGTGGGTGTCAAGCTGGTTTCTTCTGTCGAGGCTGTCGTAGGTGTCAAGGTTGGTGAAGACGTCGAGGGTGCAGTAGGTGTCAAGGTTGTTGTAGGTATCGAGGTTGGGGACGATGTCGAGGATGCAGAATGTGTCGAGGCTGTCGTAGGTGTCAAGGTGGTTTCAGGTGTCGAAGCTGTCGAGGATGTCAAGGTTGGTGACGACGTCGAGGAAGCAGAATGTGTTGAGGCTGTCGTAGGTGTAGAGGTTGATGAAGCTGTCGAGGATGCAGTGGGTGTCAAACTGGTTTCATCTGTCGAGGCTGTCGTAGGTGTCAAGGTTGTTGAAGACGTCGAGGATGCAGTAGGTGTCAAGGTTGTTGTTGGTATCGAGTTTGGGGACGATGTGGAGGGATGCAGGAGATAATGTGTCGAGGCTGTCGTAGGTGTCAAGGTGGTTTCAGGTGTCGAAGCTGTCGAGGATATCGAGGTTGGTGATGACGTCGAGGATGCAGAATGTGTTGAGGCTGTCGTAGTAGGTGTCAAGGTTGGTGAAGACGTTGAGGATACAGTTGACGTTGAGGCTGGTGGAGATGTCGTAGTGGCTTCGGGCAGAGGAGCTGGTCGTATGCAGGTACAAGTGCATGGTTCGCATGACTCCCAGAAGGGATCAGGACCGGGGCAGAAAATATTCGTCAATCTGAGCCACTACGCTGAAAACTGCTGCAAGCAGTGTGCCGAGAGATACAACAGTCGGAGTCATATCGTCATTACTTGATGTGATAACTCTGGACATTGCCCGTTCATGTCAGTTGCATTTATATAGTGGTCATGAGAAAGTGCAACAGTAAACATATGCGCAGCAGAAAGGCTCGTAAATCTATTTTCAAAACGATACAATAGACTAACATGGGTGCGCACGTGTGAGCTAGCTCTTTTGACATGTGGACTGTACTGCGTCTTGTGTTAGATTAATTATTGGTGAGGTAAGAAAGGTGGTTATTCGAATCACATGGGCACGCAAACAGGGGCTGCTGCCCTGTATAGACAGAGCGCTTTTTGAATATACGGTGATCCTTCTTGGTTGTCCTCCGAGGGCAATCAAAGTATAGCCGACTTGATGTCGCTCATTGAGGTAGGGCTAGGGCCAGGGTAGAGGTTAGAAAAAGAGGGTTAGAATCGGGGTTGGACAGAAACAAGGCTGGGGCTTGGATTCGCGTCACGTTTGCAATAAAACTTTGGATTGAGAAGATTCTCTGACCAAAATTCAGAGAAACAGAAAAAGCATGGGATCAGATCAAGGTAAGGCATGCGTTATTCGGGCTGCGCACCCGTATCAAATGGCATACAGGACATAATCGAGCAGGTGCCAGTGTCTCGACCAGGGGTGCACCCAGGCCGCCTCCTACCGCATCGGGAGGCCGAAGAAGGTGGTGGTCAGGATCAGTCGGTGCTCTGCACGGCCAAGGACATCCAGGGCGGTGGATTGGACCGTGTCATTCAGGTGACACTATCGGTTCCCCACGGAGGCGTACTCATCGGTGTCTGTAAAGTTGCCTAGCCTATGGGTCAGTTTGGTGCTGAAATGGAGATGTAGAGCAGGCAAATTCAACAAAACAGTATTCAACTTACCTTATGGTCACTCACCTTGGGGTCTCCTATGTGGTTGCAGATGAAGTCTCCTCTTGGAGATGACGAGGCGATGATCCGTCCATCCGTTTACACCAGGGATCGTCTTTGTCACCCGCACGTCCTGTTGTTCACGCCTCCGAACAAGGACATAATCGAGCAGGTGCCAGTTTCTCCACCGGGGGGACACTCAGGCCACCTACTGCCACATCGAGAGGCCGAAGATCAATATCAAGATCAGGCGGTGCTCTGCGCAGGTTCTTAGGAGGAGAAGACCATTTTGGTTGGAGCCGGCGAGACCAGGAGGGCCCAGCCCTCCTCTCCACGTGGCATACTCAGTCCCGACGCTGGCGTCAAGTTACCAAGGTCAATTAACGCCTTCGACACAGTCGCCAGGAGGGTGTGTAGATCCATTGAAGGGGGCCTAAGCGCTGATGATGGTGGAGAATTGTCTCCCCGGAGAGGCAGGCGGAGGCTGATAAGGCGATTATTGATGCCCTGCGGCAGACAGGGCAGTCGTCCCACTATGTCGTTCCGGGTGCCAAAGGTGCCAACAGCGTCACGTCACTCTGCTCCAAAAGAAGATGTAGCTGGCACCCGTCTCCTACAGCTGGCCCTACTCAGAGAATCAGGTTTTGCTGAGAACAGCAGTATCCACCTTGCGCCTTGCCAGTTCACTAGCGAAAAACGTTGTTCTTCATTCCGTTTGGTTTCTCCAGGCTGCTAGTGTGAACAGGCTCATCCGGGAGAGTTGTTTTTGTTTTGAGATTTCGATTGCGTAATTTGCAGTCTGCGAGCCGCAGACTGCTACAGCTGTCGAGAGACCTAGCATTTCCTGCCCATCAACAGCGAGGAGGTAAGCAATGCTGTCCCTAAATAGGGCTGCTATCTCGCTTTGCCTATCCAGAGTGCGATCTCAGCATTTTCCCAACGTCCCCTAGCTGGCCCCAAACTCTCATTTGTGGCTACACTTATCTAGAATCAACATAGAATCCACACCCTGGCAACCGGCGGACCAATTAAAGTGAGGCTATCCGCTGTTGTGTGGGCCCAACTCCCGGTATTTCTGCTCACCTTCCCTCCTCCCTTGCACAGCTCAAAAGTCCTACGGAGAGGATGGCATGCGATACTGTCGGCGGAGCAGGCTAACTTGAGTCGCTCTTCTAATAAAAACTAAACCCTTCTTCGTGGTGAGTTCATTAACCATCTGGGATGACTCAGTAACCATATTTAGGGACGGTGCTGCTTGTCTCCACGTGAATTGCAACGGTATACTTGCAGTGCTGTTCAAAGCCACCGAGGAGATCTTTGCTCGCCTTTTCTAAATCTTCTGCACAGCCACCTAGAGTGTGGACTGCTCCTGGAATGGCAATATGCGTTCGGACGACACTGCAGCGCAACCTACATGATTTTCCTCGCTCACAAACTACAAGACAAGTGCCAGGAGATGCACTCGTCTCTGGGCCTAGGTCCAGCTCCAATTCTAACCCCCTACTTCTAGTCTTATCTCCAACAATCGTCCTACCTAAACTCTAACGCTTATCGTACTCTTAGTTCTAACCCCAACTGTAATAAATTCAATTAAGACATGCACATGTTTCAGGCCAGTGGGTGACAGTAGGTCGGCCGTACTTTGGAAATATTCGGGGGGAAACCGAAAAGGATCATCGTATATTCGCAAAACGCCACGTACACACAGTGTGGCAATCCCTGCTTTCCTGCTTATGTGATTCGGATGAATAACTCTCATACATTACAAATAATTGATTAAACACAAGATGCAGTACAGTCCACTTGTCAACAGAGCTAGTTCGAACGTGCGAGCACATGGTAGTCTGTTGTATCTTTTTGCAAATGGATTTATGAGGCTTTCGATTGCGCGTGTGTTTACTAATGCACATTTGTATGACCACTATATAAATGCGATTGCTATGACAGGCACTGACCAGAGCTATTGCATCAGGAAATAAGATATGAGTCTGATTGTTGTCTCTCTCAGCACACTGTTTGCAGCAGTTTTCAACGTACTGGCTGAGATTGAGGGAGATATTTACCCCGAACCTGATCCCTTCTGGGAGTCATGTGAACCCTGCAGTTGTACCTGCATACAACAGATCTTTTTGCCCGAAACAAACATGAAAGTTGCTCCCGACTCGACACCTACCTCACCCTCGACTTCTCCCCCAACCTCGACATATACGACAGGCTCCACATTTGAAACAACCACGACACCTTTATCATCCTCGACGTCTTCTACAACCTCAACATCTATGACAGGCTCAACATCTGAAACCACCACAACACCTACATCATCCTCGACGTCTTCCGCAACCTTGACATCTACGACAGGCTCAACATCTGAAACCACCACGACACCTACATCATCCTCGAAGTCTTCCACAACCTCAAAATATATGACAAGCTCAACATCTGAAACAACCACGACACCTACATCATCCTCGAAGCCTTCTACAACCTTAACATCTACGACAGGCTCAACATCTGAAACCACCACGGCACCTACATCATCCTCGCAGTCTTCCACAACCTCAAAATATATGACAGGCTCCACATCTGAAACCACCACGATATCTTCAGCAGCGCCGACGTCCTCCTCGGAAGAATAAAAGCTTCAAGATATGCTGATTTTAATGTTTTCCTGTTTATCTGCAAGGGAAACTCACATCAATTTGATCTATTTTATCGCATTGTTCGATGTAGATAGGCCGGACAAAATCATGAGCCAGATCAGGGCATGGCAGGCGTTATTTGGATCAAGCTCCGATTAAAAATACCGAAGTTTAGAGGGGGGCGTAATAAAGTGTAGTTGCAGGCCCATGTTTTGTGCGGTGGACAGATAAAAGAACAGATCCAATCCTGTATGAATAGGTGTTCGGCAGTTTTAAAAATATAATACACTCTTTTTCAGCCCAAATGCCCTTTCCTTGAGTAGGAAACCTGGTAAGACTACAAAATGAGTACATTAAAGGCGATTTCTGGGCACGGTTTCTATAAAACGTGATTTGATTTGCATCCGACAGCTAATATTGCTATGTCTGGCAGGCTCGTTCAGGGCCCGCTGCCTCAAGGTCATTCACCTTCACAGTGAGCGCTTTCTGACAGCCAGCTAATCAACATCCACTCGGACGCACACGTTCGTCCAGATAGACGCGGCTACCCAAGTGCCACTTAAACACGCCACTCCGCGACCGATGCAGCATGAACCACCAGGCTCGATACCCCTCGGGTAATGCAACACACACCAAGTAGATAAAACTTGAACTTGCCCCAAAAGCCTATTATAACATCCGCTGTCACCACACCCACTCTCTCTTTCTGTCATGACAACACGCAGTTAACACGAGCCCTGGCTCCGCTAGTGACCACTTGCATAAATGATAGCCACACAGAGTTCTGTGCACAATAAATTCCTCCTACAGGTGGTTCCCGTCTTTTAATAAAACCCGCAATTGGGCCTGACAGTTGTTAGTTCCCAGAGTACAAACACTGCTTAGACCCCTGCAGATTTCTAGGGATAGTGGAGGTCAATTGAAACAATTATATCACTTAAGCAGTCCTTTTAATTGAGTATACTATTGCAGACGGCAGGATAGACGCACATTGATAGAAATACCTTGCTCTACGTTAACCAATATAAGAAACCTACCTAGGTAATCCATTCCAAACTGACGCATCTTTCCGAATTCTGCTGACGTTTGAAAGGTTGCCAACCGAAGGGATAACTCGGACCGCGTGGTCAATCCACTGAGTGTGTGTTCGTGCGGAGTGGCTGACTGGTGGACAGAGAGCTAGGCTGCAATGGCTTCTACCTAATGGCACTCCAGCGCATTTTGGAGCTCAGCCCCCTCCTCATGTTATAGGGTTCTGGTTTGTGTTGGACCAGAGTGCGTGAACCTGTGGCCTCTCCTATCTCCAGTCTTCTTGACTCTGTCTTGCCACCGAACCCAGATGGGGAGTGTAACAGAGAGTGAGGTAGATGCAGCGAAAGTCTACTACCACTATAAACCAGTGCAATTCATCGTCCCTGCACCACGCTTCCGTGGAACATACGGAGGACATAGTCGAAATCGACGGTCGAACTGTAGGAATTATATATGTTTCCTTCAGTACAAAGGCCTGATTCCCGGAGAAACACAGTTGACAGGCTCTCTCAAAGCCACGACTTACGTACTTAGACGCTTTGCGTGTTGAGCCTTGTCCATGTTAGATCAGTTTATGCGAAAAATCTCACGATATTCGACGTCATCGTTACCTAGTCTTGGTTGGCATACCTCCATCAGAGATGCGTTTCCACAGGAATAACGCGAATGTTGGAACAGGTGGTTGAGATAACCAGACGTCTTGAAGAAGGAGACACGATCACTGAACAAGAACATTATATGCCTGACGTTTTGCATTCCTTCTCGAACACATTATCAGAGAACGTCATAAAAAAAGAGTCACAGGGTGCGACTGTCTCTAATGATAGGTTCAAGAGGTCCAAAAGAGCAGTCACATCAGGGACGATCTAAGAGAGGACTGTGCGCTTCCAGCCAGCGCTGAGGACATTTGTGACGTGACAGTTCGACCGTCGATTTCGACGAGGTCGACTGTATGCTCCACCCCAGGTGGTGAAGGGACGGTGACTTGCGCGGGAATTAGTTTTAAGTGAAAGTAGCCTTGCGCTGCAGCTACCACACTCTCTCCTTCTCCCCCAACTGAGCCCGGTGTCAAGACAGAGTCAAGAAGACCGGAGATGGGAGAGGGTTCAGGTGGCTGGCACAGCCAGAGCAACCCCTGGGTGTACCCACCACAACTGACTCCTGGATCCTACGGAGTGGAGCCGCTGCCATAAAGCCACATACGACACTTCGACCGTCGTAGACCGACGATGTCCACCGGCTATGCTCCATGGAAGGGTGCAGCAGGGACGGTGACTTGCGCGTGAATTAGTTTTGGTGATAGTAGCCTTGCGCTGCAGCTGCTACCACATCTCCTGTCCTCCTCCCCACCTGAGCCCGGTGTCGAGACAGAGTCAAGAAGACCGGAGATGGGAGAGGGCGCGTAAGCGGCAGCCGCGGCCGGAGCCGCCGCTGGGCGTGCCACAACACCTGGCTCGGATCCCACGCGCCGTAGCCGGAGCAAGGCCACATTAAGAAGGAGGCCATCGGCCGCAGCCTGACTCTCAGTCCGCCAGTTAGGCGCTCCTGGCATAAAGCGTTCACGGGCTGACCACGCGGTCGGAGTTATCCCGTCAGTTGGCAACCTTCCAAGCCGCGGCTTTTAGCGCACCGTGATAGGTTCAAGCGCGTCAGTTGTTTATAGTGAGGGAAACATGCACGCTGAGCTCCTCGCTCTCCACCCTCCCAGCCAAATCGCACTGTCCAGAGCCAATAGTTGTCTGATGCGGAAGTAAGGCAGCGTGCTGGTAATCCTGCCTCGTCGTACTACGTACTACGCATGCCTGGCCCCCAAAACATAAGCACCCAGGATTTCACACACAGCAGGGGTTGAACGGCTTTACATCTCACATGTGTGCAGAGATAGCCAGAGAGTCACGTAAAGAAGGAGTCATTGCAGCCTGACTCTCAGACCACCAGTCAGCCACTCCACACAACACACATTGGAATAAATGCGAGGTCTGAGTGTAATTGTCAGTTGGCAACCTTCCAACCACGGCGGTAAACGTAACCTCACACTCTTTTCCTCCCCACCTGAGCCCAGCAAGAAGACCGGAGATGAGGAGAGGTCGCAGGTAGCTGGCGCGGCCGGAGCCACCCCTGAGCGTACCACCACACCTGGCTCGGATCCCACAGGTGGGAGTGCCATAAAGACCACATTAAGAAGGAGCCATTGCAACTGACTCTCAGTCCACCAGTCATCCACTTCACAAAAACACACATTGGGCTGACCACGCGGTTCCGAGTTATCCCGTCGGTTAGCAACCTTCCAAGCCACGGCTTTTAGCGCACCGTGATAGTTTAAGCGCGTCGACGAAAGCCGATAGTAGAGGACGTGCTCAGCTGTCAACCTCCTACTCCCCAACCCCACCATCGGCACCGCTGCAGGCGTGTCGGTTGCCCTGATATGGGGTGCGCTGCTAGATCGGCGTATTTGCCCGTCTTCGCGCGCCACAGCGACCTATGGCCCCCATACGCGCACCAGGATTCGCAAACTTAGGGATGCGGGCAGCCATCGCCGTCTGACTCTTAGTCCACTGGTCAGCCACTCGACACAGCATAAACTGGAGCCAACGGCGGTCTGGTGAAAGCGTCAAGATTGTCAGACTTCTAGCCATGGTTTCTAGGAAACCTTTGATATACTTTGGTAAATAGTGATTGTGAGGGTGTTGTCGATGCGTTGGTGTGGTGGTGTGCGCTGATGTAGCTAAGCCTCCGGTTGTTTACCGGAGGTTGTCGTGGAGGCGCACGTGTCCTACGAAACCCATGCGGTGTGTGCGGGAGCAGTGAGGGCAGTGAAGGCGGGCGCGTTGACTGTATGTCGGAGCCCCAGGCACTGGTTCACCAGCCTCGTCGATGGATTCGCAGGTGACCGATCAAAACCGGTGCGTGAGTTGAAGTTGCGAACAGTGTGGGCAGGACAAATCGGTAGGAGTTGAGAGGATGTCATTCATGGTAGAACGGGTGGCTGTGGCGGTAAGAATGGCAGGAGCGGAGGGTGTGCATGGTGTATCACTGTTGTCGGCATAGTGGTGAATTCCGCTGTCATGGATGCGCATGTGACCGAAAAGGCCCATGCGATGAGTGAATGCGCAAGGACAGTGAGGGCATTGGAGGCACCGATCTCTGCTGTGTGATTGCGCTCTAGGCACTGGCTCACCGGTCTCTGTACGATGTATTCGCAAGTGACCGACCAGGCCGATGCGTGAGGTGAATGTGCTGTCACATTGAGTTGGTGCATTTCGTTCGAAGATGTCCAACCAGGCCGATCCGCGCGCGGGAGATGCGTTGACAGCGCGGGCATGTTGGGAGGGCCTGGGCATTGGCGGTGTTGGTCAGGGACGCTGTTGACTTTCGTGCCGCTCTTTTGGCCTTTGCGGCGGCGATCCGGTTGGCCTCATCGATTGCTGAACCAGTCTTCACTGAACTTCTTCATGCCGGTTTATCCTGGGTGAGGTCCTCAGGTTGCCGAGTTGATTTGCAGTTGCTTCGGCGATTTCTTCAAAGGTGTCCTTGGCGTCGTTTTTGACTCCCTGCTGCTTGCGAGGAACCCGTAGCGACATCACCGTAGAAAAGTCGTTTGGGTAGTCGCTCGTCGTCCATTCTTACGGAGGCCGCTCACATCGCGAAAGTGCACTTGCCTCAGCATGAGATGGATGCTGAGGATTCCAGTCCCGCTCCAGGACTTCCGTGTCCGGGATCCTGTCTTTGCCATCTCAGCTTCAGTATTCGCGCGCGTAGCTGAGGAGCGTGATTCCAGCTCCTGGCGGGTTCGAGTGACGGTCAGGTTTCCGCTCGCACGAGTGTCGTCAAAACGACGGCCTTTTTAATCTTCAGTTTTGGTGTTCAGGTGAATGCTGTGGCGACTCCACAAGAGGCCTGCAACCGAACGAAGGCCTGACAGCTTTGAGATTCGTTGGGCAGCTGTCATCGATCGCGCTCATGTTCGACATCATTAGCTGCTAGATAAGCAAAGGTTTTCACGTTTTTGAGGGTGAGCACCGTTGCAGCGATTGATGATCATGGGTGTTTGCGTTCCGCGCGCGGCTGGTGCGCTTTCACAAACCGTTTTGGCTGTGCCTTAGTTAATGCATCAGCAGAACCTCTTTGCGAAGAGGTCCATGCTCCTTTGCATGTCCTCCTCCGTCAGTCGTTAAGGGCGCAGTCGTCCGCGAAGAGCAAGTCATGGACTGTAGTCGTAGACACGCGTTGGAGCCTGCATACGCCGACTGTTGAGAAGGTGCCCGTCAATTCTGTAGGCGATGCGGATCCCAGGCTGTTCATCACGGTAGGCGTCCATCAGCATAGCCGAGAACATGAGACTGATGAGGGTGGGAGCCAATATGCAGCCCTGCTTCACTCCGTTGGTCACTGCGAGATACTTCGGATACCATCCGTTGTCAGTGACGCGCGCCGTCGATCCCATCATGAAGCTGAAGCACCATGTGCGTGAACCGCTCAGGACAACCAAATTTCATGACTTTCCACAGTCCGTCACGATTCACCGTGTCAAAGGCTTTCGTTAGATCCACGAAGGTAGTGTATAGGTTGGTTCCGCATCTCCTCACACTTCTCTTGTAGCTGGCGGGTGGCAAAGATCATATCGGTTGTTCCGCGGTGTCGGCGGAAGCCACATTGGCTTTCCGGGAGCGGGCCTTCCCTAGGTGACCGTTAAGACGATTGAGAAGGATACGGGCGAAGATCTTCCCGCAATGTTGAGCAACGAGATGCCTTTGTGATTATCACAGAGTTGACGGTTCCCCTTCCGTTTGTAGAGATGGACGATGGTCGCGTCTTTGAGGTCCTGAGTAACTTGTCCTTGGCGCCACATCCCCCGGAAGAGTGTTGTGAGTTCTGCCATCAGCCGGGGCCCATCGTGCTTGTAGACTTCCGGCGGGATTGCGTCGGATCCCGGTGCTTTTCCGCTGGAAATCTGCTGCACGGCCCAGATGGTTTCTGGTAGGGAAGGCGGCAGATCCAGGTCATTGTTCGTGTCCACTTGAGGGAACCGGTCAATGGCAGTAACGGAGATGGCTGATGAGCAATTAAGGACATTTCTGAAGTGCTCGGCCCAGCGCTTCAGAATTTCCGCGATTTCTCTGTCAGCAGTGTTGTGCCGTCAGAGCTGAGCAGCGGTGCGGACCCCTTTGATACACGGGCCGCAAATGGCCTTGATGGCTTTTGAAAAAGTTTTTCATTTCTATTGCGGTCCGCACTTACCCCTGGATTTCCTCAGCCTTTCGGATCATCCAGGCATCCTGCATCTCGCTCATCCGTTGCTGTACAAGGCGCCGGCATCTGAAAAAGGCTGCTTTGGTGGCGTCAGTCCGAAGGGTCCATGTAAGCTTTGTGTTGTCTATTCTTCTCTGCGAGTAAGTTGCTGATGTCGGCGTCATTGTCATCAAACCAGTCCTGGTGTCGACGGTGTGCGCATCCGGAGTACATCGAGGGCGGTGGACTGGATGACATTTCGCAGTTGACACCATCGTCAAGTCTCGCACGGTAGCGTTATCATATGGAGCATGCAGGTCCTCCAGTTTCTCAGTTATTTGAGTTGCTGAAATCAAAACAGTGAGCAGGCAAATTTAATAAAAAGAGTATTTAACTTACATGGCGGCCTCTTTACCTTGGGGCCTTCGTCGGGGTTGCAGTCGGAGCCTCATCTGGGAGATGACGAGGCGGTGTTCTGTCCAACCATCGGCATCGCGGATTGCCTTGGTTACCAGCATCGTCCTGTCGATCTCGCCTCCGGACGAGAACATAGTCCAGCAGATGCCAGCGCCGCGACCGAGGGTGCATCCACGTGGCCTTCTCCCGCGTCGGATCGCGGAAGAAGGTGTTGGTCAGCAGGAGACGGTGTTCCGCACACGTGCACAGAAGAAGGAGGCCGTTATCGTTACAGCTACCGAGAGACCGTGGGGACCCAGCACTCCCCTGCCAGGCTGCGTGGTCCGTCCCCGACGCGGGTATTGAAGTCACCGCAGGAAAATTAACCTGTCCTCTTTCGGCACAGTCAGCCAGCAGGGCGTGCATGTCCTCGTAGAATTTGTCCTTCGCCGCATCAGACCTCGTCATTGGGGAGCGCGTAGGCGCTGATGATGGTGAGATTGGTCTCCCGAAGAGGCAGGCGGAGGCTCATCAGGCGATCATTGATGCCCTGTGGCAGACAGGGCAGACGTCCCACGATATCGTTACGGATGGCAAAGCGAAACACCAGCGTAGCGTCGCTCTGCCTTTGGCCCGCCGCTCCAGAAGAGTGTAGCTGACCACCTCCAGTTGACCCCTGCACAGAGAATCGGGTCTCGCTGAGAGCAGCAATGTCCACCTTGTAGCGCACCAGTTCCCGAGCTACTAGCGCCGTCCTCCGTTCCGGCCGGTTGCTCCTTGAATTGTCTTAAAGGGAACGAATATTCCAGGCTGCTAATGTGAGTGGACTCACCCGAGCAGCCTGGAGAGTCTGGCGAGGGGGATGGGGACGGGGGGTATTGTTGTTTGTTGGAGTTTTACGACCGCGTAGTTTGCGATCTGCGAGCCGCGGCCGGCTGCAGAAGACGTGAGACCCAGCATTTTTTAAGGGCACATTTTTTAGCCCCTTCCTCCGCGAGGAGGCAAGCACTGCAATCCCTAAATAGGACTGCTCGGACATCCCAGACGGCTGCCGAACTCCACTTCGGTTCACGGATTTTTTTTTTAATGGGAGAACGACCCGAGTTAGTCTGGGCCGCCTACGGGGTTGCTGTCACCCCCACCGCATAACTTTTTGAGAGGGGGAGGTGGGAAGTTCGGGAGTCAGACATACCGGGTTTGAGGCACACACAACACCGGAGACCCTCACCTGGTTTAGCACGCCGGTCGTGACGGTTGCCCGGGGTGTGGCCGCTGGGAAGAACCCAACTTCGAGGAGCCACAGGTGAGAGTTGGGTTTCAGTTAGAGGTGGCCACAGGAGCATTCACCACCTGTACGAGACAAATGGATCGACCAAATGCAAGGTGTGTGGTGCTGCCCCTAACTAGTACCTACACCAAAAAAAAGCCACATAAAGAAGGAGCCATTGCAGCCTGACTCTTAGTCCGCCAGTCAGCCACTCCACACAAAACACACATTTGGCTGAACACGCGGTCCAAGTTATCCCGTCAGTTGGCAACCTTCCAAGCCACGGCTTTTAGCGCACCGTGATAGTTTCAAG
The DNA here is from genome assembly GCA_017591395.1 of Schistocephalus solidus. Taxonomy (NCBI): domain Eukaryota; kingdom Metazoa; phylum Platyhelminthes; class Cestoda; order Diphyllobothriidea; family Diphyllobothriidae; genus Schistocephalus; species Schistocephalus solidus. The sequence continues at coordinate 150,049 of WEDG01007772.1, forward strand.
CGCGTGAGATAGTTTATAGTGAGGAAAATGCGCTGAGCTGTTGACCTCACTCTCTCCCCCACCCCCACAATCAGACCACCATCCGAGCCAATCAGTTGTCTTATGTGGGAGTGGGCGCATTGGCTGACGGGTCGGCGTACCCGTCTTTCGCGAGACAGCACGACCTGTCCCCCATAACAAACACACGAGGATTTAACAAGTTAAGGGATATGGAGGAGCCATCGCCGTTTGACTCCCAGTCCACTGGTCAGCCACTCGACGCACACAGCACATACACTTAGCCGACGGCGTGGTCTGGTGGATGCGTCAGATTGGCAGACTTCCCAGCCACGGCTTCTAGAAAACCGTGATATACTCTGGTAAATGGTGATTGTGAGGGTGTTTTCGATGTATTGGTGTAGGTAGTGTGCGCTGATGCAGCTTAGCCTCCGGTGGTTTACCGGAGGATGTCGTGGAGGCGCATGTGTCCTACGAGGCCCATGTGGTGTGTAAATGTGTGGGAGCAGTGAAAGCGTTGAATGTTTGCAGTGTAATTCGGAGGCCATGTGACTTGCGAGCCATCCTTTAGGACGCATTTTTGTGGGTACTGTGAAACAGCATCTACGGCGGCTCGCAAAACTCATGTTGGAGGGGAACAACGTCAATAGCAATATACAGGCAGTAACTCTGCTTCCTGTCAACATAAAAAGCCTATAGCAGCAAATGCCGAGGAACATAGACAACTAACGTCTGACGCAAAAAAACTGGAGACATCCATGGACATACCGTCGAAACTATTTAATATTCCCAAATCACAAGGAAATTCGTCAGGTCTCAACCTGCATGAAGCGACCCTACTGTTCGAGAAGCCACTGATCCGAGAGCACATAGCACAAAACTCTGGGCTTGTCGTCAGCATCCTGTAGACAGACTATGCAGAAGACATCTGCTGACAAACATTCACTTACGAACGCTCACCGATCGATAGCGAAGATCACTCGTTTCGTTCTGCCTTGGAACTCACTATGGAGCCCTGCCAGCAGTCCCACAGACATTAGTAGTAGAATAAGTAGATGAATATGGCCGGCAAAGACGAGGGAGACTGAAATGTTTATTTCTGGTGCATTAGATGCCACAAGTCAATCCTTTCCAACCCTAGTTGGTCCAGCGCTCTAACCATTGAGAGCACGACGACTCTCAACTCATAGAAAAGCTTTATTTGGTGTTACCGGCGATGTGGAGACAAGCACACATCCTCCGACGTCCTCGTGCACGTTTGCAAACGCAAAGCAACAGTCAATAATGTACTCAATCACCAGAATACGAAGCTGGAGCATGAAATTCTTCCAGAAAAGCAGTAATTATGCTGATCCAGCACGTCTCTTATTAGCAAAACAAATTTGCGGACTTTTAATTCAGCAAACCTCTAAAGCGGTGATGATGGTGCCTGTAGGATCCCAAACCACAGTCAAGTCTACAATGGCCACAGCATCCTGAAACCCCTATCTCCTTTCAACTACGGAAAGTGAAATTGCAGAATACAAACTGCCTGTATGGGGCAGTGGCCTGGAGAGTGGACGAAACACAGGCTTTTCCTTTGGAGCAGGGCAGGGTCCCCAGCATGTAAGTTTTGGAAAGAACAAGAAGCCATGCTGAAGCAGCCGCAGCTGTCTTGGAACAGGCCAGTCGACTCCAATCGGCCCCAAGCCTCGAACCAGGATGAGAAAGACCTATTAGTCGGTAGGCCTCGTACTTATCCTTCATCTACTGGTCGTCAACGCAGATGCTCTTAATTGGACTCGAAGCTTATGATCGGCTTTGTTCTGGGGGTTGCTTGGCAGCCTATATTATCGGCGTGAGAAGGTGACGTTATAAAGACTCGACAGGCTTATAACCCAGAGAACTGTTTACCGTGAAATTCCGATTTAATGAATACCACCGTCTATTATGACACCACATAAGCTAAGGTCGGTTGGTAAATTTATTTACTGGCCTCAGGTCTGCCAAATGCGATTACATTAGTTCTTGATTAACGAGCTTAGTTCCTCCCACGAGGATCTCAGTTGGGTCTTCCAAGTTCACTATCGAACATTTGCAATTGCACAGGACTGACGCCATTAGTGTCCAGTGCAGACGCGTATTTGTTGTTACGGTGAAACAGCGAGTGATTCATAGACATCTACGGCGACTCGCAAACCCCATGCGAGTGGCATCATTACAGACGCTAGTATAGCCCTCCATTCCCTCACCACAGCCTGTACCTTTGACAACAGTTCAGATCCGAAGTATTTGAAACTGTACACTCTCCACCTAAGCTGCTATCCAATACGTGCAAGGAATTCCGGCTTCTGGCTGATGATGCAGTTTGATCAGACCTTGTAGGACGCAACATTAACAGTTAAATTGCCTGATACCCGATAGAAGCGAATAGGTGAGTTCCAGAAATCAGTTCAGAAGAAGAAGAAGTGATAGCTGGAATAAGAAGTTGATTGAACTATATAAGCGTCATCGTTAAGCCAAGTAGCTATCTTTGGTAGGAACCCATAACTGGATGCCAGCAGGAGTATGTCAGTCGGCGTTTTGGTGAAAATACGACACCCCGTCGCGAATAAATGAAAGGCCCATCCCAACAGGAATTGCCACATACGGAAACGCATTATTGGGACGCACTGTCATGAGCAGGATGGATTAGGAAAGACCTTAGATCTTCCTTAAGTGTCTCCTTCTCGTTTAACTTCAATGACGCAGTTAAAGTTCGCAAATTCATTTTCTGTCTCGAGACAGGCTGCTTAGATTTCCCGTCTAGCAGGACACGGGACAAAGACCGACCCACGAAATACATGAAGCCTTGTGTTAAATTCCAAAGGAAGGGGCAAATATCGCTGATAGAAACGAACAAACGAGTTCCATGATGCAGCTCAGAAGCAGCACATGAAGCGATCCCTTTCCCAGAACCTAAAAACGAATCTGGAAAGCAGCATATGTCCATAAAGAGGAAAGAAAAACCATACGTTGCAGTTACTGTTGTCTTGACAAATCAAGCTGTGAAGTTATAATTGAAAGTTTTCCCAGTTCCATTGGCTTAATGTTAGAGAATTTGTCTTCTTTTGGCTTTTCTTGTAAAAGCATGGCGCATTTTTTCGGTCTTTTTTGCCGTAGGAGCCTGTTGAAGGCGAATCGTATCCCAAATAGTAACCGTAATCCTAATTTTAACCATGACCATACCCTTAGATTAAACACTAAACACACACCTAAGAAATCCAAATCGAATTTCGCCGCTGGAAGTCAACTGACAGTTTTATCTCCCACGTTCTCTACTGTACTAGGTAGGTGCATACGACGAAAAATTATATCAAGTAAATGAAACTGAGGTGTATATTCGTTTGATGATAAATCCAGAAATCAGCATTGGTCCGTCGACGTCAAACAAAAGTAACCCGATTGACAACAAGAAGAGGAAAGAAATAAATTTGCTTGAGTTAGTTTTTGTTGTGAGAGAAATAATTTTCAAAGGTGTAACTTTGTTAAGCTACTTTTAGATTTGATATGAAATCGGACGGCGCAGTTGCTGTTGTTTTTGTGGTGGTGGTGGTGGTGTTGATGCCGCAGGAGGCTGTCGCAAGCAGGTACAGCTGCAGGGTTTGCATGAGGTTTCGGACGATACCGCATCACCCCAAAAACCTCCATCCTCATGACTGACTGCGCTGAAAGGTGTTGCAAGCAGGGTTGCGATAAGCAGAAAGGTGAGATTCATGTCGTACCTTCTAAGGCCAGCGTCCTTGTCAGTGCTCATCCCAGCAATCGGTCTTATATAAACTGCCCAAACAACGAGCAAACAGTAAACACACATGCAACAACAGGTCCATTAGCCGAGTCACAAACGATACAGTGGACTCAACATGTGCTGGTTCATTTGAGTTGCGTTCCTGGAATACTAGTCTTTTGTAAAGGCGAGTCTATTCTCCTGAAGAATGAGTGCACGGAACTCCGTTGGCAAGTGACTTTGTGAGCCGCCCTTTGGACTTCACGCAGCAGCGATTCATCGTAGATTGCTGCACCAGTCTGCACCGCTCTTTTCTAGTCCAATCGATCCTGAGGGAGGTTTTGATTCCAAGTTGCTCCAGAGGGTTCTTCAATGTGACCCTGTAGCGTTTTTTGTCTCCTCCCGTCTGCAAGCACCCTCACCGAAATCTCCTTAGAAGAGTCATTTGGGCAGTCACTCCACGTCCACCCTAACGAGGCGGCCGCTGCATTTCGGTTTTAGTTACCGCAGCTTAAAATTCCGTATCCTGTGACCATATGATCTACCGAAGATCCACAATGATGTTCTGTCAGTTCATCAAATTTTCGATAGATGTTACTCTCCGTATCATGCGATAGTGATGAGGTTACCAAACTTAAGACTAACAGTATCAAATAGCACAACGTATCTATGAGAGAGAGAGAGAGAAAGAGAGAGTTACGCTTTATTTTGAAAGTTTCATTTCAAATTTTTTCAGCAAAAAAGGCCTCCATCCACCGTGGATAAAATAAGTACGCACAGCTGCAACTGTCCGAATCATGAAAGTTCGTCCGTGAATGCATCGCAAAATTGCACCAGATTTTTGGCAAAACCGGCTTCATTTGCAAATGACCTTCCTGTCCTAGTTAACATAAACAAAGAGTGATAAATCGCAATAGTTAATGAGAGAAATGGGCCAGCCTATGTACATCTAAGCAAATTCACATGTGAATGGAGCAAAAACATGGCGACTCAAATTCAACAGCCCGCCTTCTTGTTCCCTGACGATGTCAAATACGTGAACCTTAATGGCACGCTGGTGTCCTCGCCAGACGTCTCATCACTGTTAAAAAGTTCAATTACAGAGGCAGTCGATTGCATCATCAGGAAATAATAATACTGACGAAAGAAATCAAGGTGCATAATCAATGTGCAGTTTATTTTCACTGCGAACTATATAGACAAAGAGATGCCGTTGCTCTGGGCTCCTCTTTTAGACCTTCGTGGGTAACCTGCAGAAAGGTCCGCTTAAAGATCAGATCCATAAGCTAAGACAGTACGGTCGTTATGTTTATGACCTCTTCGCCATTTTCATTACAGAAACCAACAGAGATGCCCTCTTGGACGCTGTGAGTCGGGCACATCTGTCGATTAGGTTTACGTTAGAGGTTAAAACGGCAGGTTCGCTCTAAACAGAAGAGTTGACGGCAGCATTCGAAGGAGCATCTAGCCAATTTATAAACTTCTACATTTTGGTCCACCTTCAAAAAAAACAAAATGTACTCTGCTGTGTGACGCCAAGGGTTAAGAAACTTTGTTCGGCAGACAACAGTTATGAAGAAATTAGAGAGAACCAGGACCTGCTTCGTGAGCATGGGTAGCCTGGCACCCTCGGAAGACCGGCACAGTGTCACAATTGCGGTGAGAGAACTCCTAAGAGGCTGCCTTGACTAGTCTGTCTCACGAACCTTACCACTGGCAAGCGCTCGGATATTATTTTTCACCAACCCTGTTGTACGTGAATAAGGTAAGGATAGGTTTCCAGATTATACCACCTCCCTGTACATTGACTCCTCTACTTACTTTCATACACACGATAGTTCGACCGTCGTAGTCCGACGATGTCCACCGTATGCTCCATGGAAGGGTAGAGCAGGGACGGTAACTTGTGCGTGAATTAGTTTTAAGTGATAGTAGCCTTGCGCTGCAGCTACCGCACTCTCTTCTCCGCCCCCACCTGAGCCAGGTCTCACGACACAGGCAAGAAGACCGGAGATGAGAGAAATCGCAGGAAGCTGGCCAGGCCGGAGCGCCCCTGGGCGTACCACCACACCTGACTCGGATCCCATGAAGTAAGAGTGCCATAAATGCCACATTAAGAAGGAGCCATACACGACGACACGACAGTTCGTTCGTCGTAGTCCAAAGATGTCCACCGTATGCTTCATGGGATAGTGGAACAGGGACGGTGACTTGCACGTGATTTAGTTTAAAGTGATAGTAGACTTGCGCTGCATCTACCACACTCTCTCCTCCTCCCCTACCTGAGCCCGGTCTCACGACACAGGCAAGAAGACCATAGATGAGAGAGGTCGCAGGTAGCTGGCGCGGCCGGAGCCGCCCCTGGGCGTACCACCACACCTGCCTCGGATCCCACGAAGTGGGAGTGCCATAAAGGCCACATTAAGAAGGAGCCATTGCAGCCTGACTCTCAGTCCGCCAGTCAGCCACTCCACACAAAACACACCTTGGACTGACCATGCGGTCCGAGTTATCCCGTCAGTTGGCAACCTTCCAAGTCACGGATTTTAGCGCACCGTGATAGTTTCAAGCACGTCAGATTATTTATAGTGAGGAACATGCGCTGAGCTGTCCACCTCATTCTTCCCCACCCCCACAGTCAAATCGCTGTCCAAGCCAGTCAGGTGTATAATGCGGAAGTGGGCGCAGCTCCTGGTGACCTCGTCTACGTGTACTTCGTACACTACCTGCCCCCCCCCAAACACAAGCACCAGGATTTCACACAACAGGGGGTTGGAAGGCTTACATTTCACGTGTGTGAGATAGCCAGAGGTCACGTTAAGAAGGAGCCATCGCAGCCTGACTCTAAGAGTATCAGTCAGCCACTCCACACAACACACATCGGACTGACTGAGAGGTCTGAGTGTAATTGTCAGTTGGCAACCTTCCAACCGTGGCGGTTAACGTTACCGCACACTCTTCTCCTCCCCCACCTGAGCCCGGTCTCAAGACACAGGTAAGAAGACCGGAGATGAGAGAGGTCGCAGGTAGCTGGCGCGGCCGGAGCCGCCCCTGGGAGTACCACCACACCTGGCTCGGATCCCACGGACTGGTATTGCCATAAAAGCCACCATAAGAAGGAGACATTACAGCCTGAATCTCAGTCTGCCAGTCAGCCACTCCACACAAAACACACATTGGGCTGACCACGCGTTCCGAGTTATCCCGTCAGTTAGCAACCTTCCAAGCCACGGCTTTTAGCGCACCGTGATAGTTTTAAGCGCGTCAGATTGTTTAAAGTGAGGAACGTGCTCTGAGCTGTCGACCTCACTATTTCCCCAACCCCCACCATCAGACACTGTCCGAGCCGGTCAGTTGCCTGATGTGTGAGTGGGTGCATTGGCTGACGGATCGGCGTACCCGTCTTCGCGCGCCACAGCACGACCTGGCCCCCATAATGCACACACCAGGATTCCCTAACTCAGGGGATATGGAGCAGCCATCGCCGTCTGACTCCCAGTCCAGTGGTCAGCCATTTGATACACACAGCACATACACTGAGCCGACGGCGTGGTCTGGTGGAAGCGTCAGATTGGCAGAGTTCCCAGCCACGGTTTCTAGGATACCGTGATATACTCTGGTAAATGGTGATTGTGAGGGTGTTGTCGATGTTTTGGTGTAGGTAGTGTGTGCTGATGTAGCTTAGTCTCCGGTGATTTACCGCAGGTTGTTGTGGATGCGCATGTGTCCTAATAGGCCCATGCGGTGGGTAAATGTGCGGGAGCTGTGAGGGCATTGGAGGCGGGCGCCTCGACTGTATGTCGGAGCCCCAGGTACTAGTTCACCAGTCACCGTGCTATGGATTTGCAGGTGACTGACCAGGCCTCTGTGTGAGTTGAAGTTGCGGGCGCAGTGTGGGCAGGAGAAATCAGTAGAGGCTGGGGGATGTCATTCATGGTAGTGCGGGTGGCAGTGGCGGTAAGAATGGCAGGAGCGGAGGGTGTGCATGTTTTATCGGTGTTGTCGGCATTACGGTGAAGTCCGCTGTCATGGATGCGCATGTGACCGAATGTACCTATGCGATGAGTGAATGCAAGTGGACAGTGAGGGCAGTGGAGTCGGCGATCTCTGCTGTGTGTTGGTGCTCCAGAAGGGGGTTCAGAAGTCTCTGTACGACGTATTCGCAAGTAACCCACAAGGCCGATGCGTGAGGTGAATGTGCGGTCACATTGAGGACAGTTTAGGGGAGAGTCCCCATCGCTGATGGTGGTGGTGTTAGTGAAGGCGTAGGCGGTGGTGGTTGCGGTGGTGGGGGTAACAGGCGATGAGAATTGGGATGTGGTCTATATGATGGTGGAAGTAATGGAATTGATGCCAGGAGTGTGAGTGTGGTAGTCTGAAGGAGGGTTGGCAGAATTTGACGTTATGGTTCGAATTGTCGGACTGTTGGTGCATTGCGTTCGAAGATTTCCAACCAGGCCGATTCGCGTGTGGAAGATGCGTTGACAGCGTGGGCATGTTGGCAGGGCCTGGGCATTGGTGGTGTTGGTCCGAGGCTCTGGTTACTTTCGTGCCGCTTATTTGGCCTTGGCGGTGGCGATCCTCTTGGACTCCTAGATGGTTGAACCAGTCTTCACTGATCTTCTCCATGCCGGTCTATCCTGGGCGAGGTCCTCCCAGGTCACCGAGTTGATTTGCAGTTGCTTTAGAGATTTCTTCAAAGTGTTCTTGTAGTGTCGTTTTTGACCTCCCTGCCGGCGAGAACCCGTAGCGCCATCTCCGTAGAAAAGTCGTTTGGGTAGTCGCTCGTCATCCATTCTTACCAGGAGGCTGCTCCATCACAGTTGCACTTGCCTCAGCATGGCATGGATGCTGAGGATTCCGGTCCGCTCCAGGACTTCCGTGTCCGGGATCCTGTCTTGCCATCTCAGCTTCAGTATTCTGCGGAGGCAGCTGAGATGAACGTGATTAAGATTCCTGGCTTGGTTCGAGTAGACTGTCCAGGTTTCCGCTCCATAAAGGAGTGTCGTCAAAACGACGGCCTTTTAATCTTCACTTTGATGTTCAGGTGAATACTGTGGCGATTCCACAAGGAGGCCTGAAGCTGGCCGAAGGCCTGACTAGCTTTGGAGATTCGTTGGGCAACCTCGTCATCGATTCTCATGTTGCGCGACATCGTGCTTCCTAGATAAGCAAAGGTTTCCACGTTTTTTAGTTGAGCACCGTTGACATTGATTCGAGGAGCATTGCATTCCGCGCTGGGTGGCGGCTGGTGCAGGACAGCCGTTTTGGCTGTACTTATTGTTAATCCAAAATCGGCGCAACCTTCGGCGAAGAGGTCCATGCTCCTTTGCATGTCCTCCTCCGTCACGGTGTTAAGGTCACAGTCGTCCGCGAAGAGCAAGTCATGGACTGTAGTCGTAGACACGCGCGTTGGAGCCTGCATACGCCGACTGTTGCAAAGGTGCCCGTCAGTTCTGTAGGCGATGCGGATCCCAGGCTGTTCATCACGGTAGGCGTCCATCAGCATAGCCGAGAACATGAGACTGATGAGGGTGGGGGCCAATACGCAGCCCTGCTTCACTCCGTTGGTCACTGCGAATGCTTCGGATACCATCCCGTTGTCAGTGACGCGCGCCGTCATCCCATCATGAAGCTGAAGCACCATGTGCGTGAACCGCTCAGAACAACCAAATTTCTGCACTTCTCATGTAGCTGGCGGGCGGCAAAGATCATATCGGTTGTTCCGCGGTGTCGGCGGAAGCCAAATTGGCTTTCCGGGAGCGGGCCTTCCCTAGGTGACCGTTAAGACGATTGAGAAGGATACGGGCGAAGATCTTCCCGCAATGTTGAGCAACGAGATGCCTTTGTGATTATCACAGAGTTGACGGTTCCCCTTCCGTTTGTAGAGATGGACGATGGTCGCGTCTTTGAAGTCCTGAGGAACTTGTCCTTGGCGCCACATCCCCTGGAAGAGTGTTGTGAGTTCTGCCTTCAGCCGGGGCCCACCGTGCTTGTAGACTTCCGGCGGGATTGCGTCGGATCCCGGTGCTTTTCCGCTGGAAATCTGCTGCACGGCCCAGATGGTTTCTGGTAGGGAAGGCGGCAGATCCAGGTCATTGTTCGTGTCCACTTGGAGGGAACCGGTCAACGGCAGCAATCTGGAGATGGCTGATGAGCAATTAAGGACATTTCTGAAGTGCTCGGCCCAGCGCTTCAGAATTTGCGATTTCTCTGTCAGCAGTGTTGTGCCGTCAGAGGTGAGCAGCGGTGCGGACCCCTGATACACGGGCCGTAAATGGCCTTGATGGCTTTTGAAAAAGTTTTTTCATTTCATTGCGGTCCGCATACCCCTGGATTTCTCAGCCTTTCGGATCATCCAGGCATCCTGCATCTCGCGCAGCCGTTATTGTACAAGGCGCCGGCATCTGAAAAAGGCTGCTTTGGTGGCGTCAGTCCGAAGGTCCATGTAGGCTTTGTGTAGTCTATTCTTCTCTGCGAGTAAATTGCTGATGTCGGCGTCATTGTGGTCAAACCAGCCCTGGTGTCGACGGTGTGCGTGTCCGAGTACAGCGAAGGCGGTGGACTGGATGACATTTCGCAGTTGACCCCATCGTGTCTCCACGGTAGCGTTATCATCTGGAGCATGCAGGTCCTCCAGTTTCTCAGTTATTTGGTTGCTGAAATCAAAACGGTGAGCAGGCAAATTTAATAAAAGAGTATTTAACTTACATGGTGGCCTCTAACCTTGGGGCCTTCGTCGGGGTTGCAGTCGGAGCCTCATCTGGGAGATGACGAGGCGGTGATCTGTCCAACCATTGGCATCGCGGATTGCCTTAGTTACCAGCACGTCCTGTCGATCTCGCCTCCGGACGAGAACATAGTCCAACAGATGCCAGCGCCGTTATCGAGGGTGCATCCACGTGGCCTTCTCCCGCGTCGGAAGGCGGAAGACGGTGTTCCGCACACATGCGCAGAAGAAGGAGGCCATTATCGTTACAGGTAGCGAGACCGTTGGGACCCAGCACTTCCTGACAGGCAGCGTGCTCCGTCCCGACGCGGGCATTGAAGTCACCAAGGACAATTAACTTGTCCACTTTGGCACAGTCGCCAGCAGGGTGTGCAGGTTCTCGTAGAATTTGTCCTTTGCCGCTTCAGACCTGGTTATAGGGGGAGCATAGGCGCTGATGATGGTGGCAAACTTGTCTCCCCGAAGAGTAGGGCTGAGGCTCATCAGGCGATCATTTATACTCTGCGGCAGACAGGGCAGACGTCACACGATGTCGTTACGGATGGCAAAGGCAACACCAGCGAAGCGTCGCTCTGCCTTTGTCCGGCCGCTCCAGAAGAAGGTGTAGCCGGCACCCACCTCCTCCAGCTGACTCTACTCAGAGAATGGAGTGTCGCTGAGAGCAGCAATGTCCAACTTGTAACGCGCCAGTTCCCGAGCGACTAGCGCCGTCCTCTGTTCCGGCCGGTTGCCCCTAGGATTGTCTAAAATGGAATGAAAATTCCAGGCTGCTAGTGTGAGTGGATTCACTCGAGCAGCCTGGAGGGTATAGTGAGGGGATTGGGACGGGGGTATTGTTGTTTGTTTGAGTTTTACGACCGCGTATTTTGCGATCTGCGAGCCGCGGCCGACTGCAGAAGACGTAAGACCCAGCATTTTTAGGGCACATTTTCTAGCCCCTTCCTCCGCGAGGAAGCAAGCAGTGCTATCCCTAAATAGGGCTGCTCGGACATCCCAGACGGCTGCCGAACTCCACTATGGGTCACGGATTTTTTTTAAGTGGGACAACGACCCGAGTTAGTCTGGGCCGTCTACGTGGTTGCTGTAGCCCCAACCGTAGGACTTTTTGAGAGGGGGAAGGTGAGAAGTTCGGGAGTCAGACATACCAGGTGTGGAGGCACACTCAATACCGGAGACTCTCACCTGGTTTAGACCTCCGGTGTTGACGGTTGCCCGGGGTGTGGCCACTGGGAAGAACCCAACTTCGAGGAGCCTCATATGAGGGTTATGTACCAGTTAGAGGCGGCCACAGGAGCATTCACCACCTGTACGAGACAAATGGAGCGACCAAATGCTATCTGTGTGGTGCTACCCCCTAACTAGTACCCCAACACCCCGGTATTATATATAAAGTGCACAAACAACGAGCAAACAGTAAACACACACGCAGCAACAGGCCCATTAAGTCACAAATGATACAATGGGTATACGTGGGATAGTTCATTTGAGCTACGTTCCTGGAATACTAGTTTTGTGTAAAGGGGAATCCATTCTCCTGAAGAATGATTGCACCGAAGTCCGTTGGCAAGTCAACACGACGGGCAACGCCGACAAAATCAGGTTTTTGCCTCATTGTCAGCAGGTTCTCTGTTGCCAAGTCAGATCTGGCAACCGTAATAGGGGGATGGGAAGCATGCGCCTCGGTTAGTGGCATTGTGTTCTGTTTATGCGTTAGCTCTCCTGTTCTCGGTACGCCGGAATCAATATCAGGGGCTTGTTGTCAGTTGAAGTCCCTAAATTCTTCAATTTGTGTGTCCGTGTGGCTGCCAACTTGTTCCAACTGTTTGTTAACAGTTCTGCCATCTTCCAACTTTACCATTTGAAGCCTTGTGAAACGGGCCAATGGCTAACTGCCTAATCCCACGTTCCTCTATAAATTATTTAAACTCTACACTAGTAAAGGCTGGTCCATTGTAAATGACCATTTCCGGAATTCTGTAAGTACAGCATGAATTTCTGGTGGGAGTCACTTCGATCCATTTAGTGTGAAGGCCTTCCCTAATTAAGACCATACAGCGCTGGAACGGTCCAAAATATTCGATGTGTATCCTCTTCCACTGGGAGTAGGGCCAGACCCAAGGCTTCAAATAAACCTTAGGTAACGTCTTCTGTGTTATTTGACACGCACACAACATACCTTTACCAAATTTTTGATATCTGCGTCAATTTTGGGCCATGAAGCATGGCTACGGGCTAGCGATTTCATTCCAACGGTACCAAGATGAACATTACACAAATCTCTGAGGATGTTCGGTTGGCCTTGTGGTAATACAACTACACGATTTCCCCATGGAAGACTCAGTCGGTTCTGACAGTTTTAGAATGGCTGAACGTTAGGACAGGCAGAGGATGGCCAGCCCGATTGCAAGGATCTTTTTACTCGAGTTAAATGAGGGTCTCTCGATGTCCCATGGCTATTTTGTTGATAGGTTATGGGTGCGTCGACTAAGTTCTACACATCGTTGCATTTTCGGCGAGGAAATTTGCTGTATCCCTCCTTTTTCCTCCCGTAGATCTATGAGGGGTTTGTGATCAGTGTGAATCTCGAAGGGTTGGCCAAGACACAAGTGAAAGCGCTGTAGGCTAAGGCTTCTTTGCCTGGTTGCGAAGAGTTGGTGCCGGTCTCGAGCATAGTTGTTAATTCAAAGACATATCGGCACCAGAAAACCTTCGATGCATGAGAACCGAACCCACTCCGTACGGGGATAGATCGTATTTCAGTATGATAGGCTTTTCGGGTTCGTAGTGGGTTTAGGCAAGTGAGGTTGTTAGTGTCGTCATTGCCTGCTAAAAAGATCTGTTTGACCTCTAATCAATTTCGGCCATGATGATTTTCAGGTAGTCGATAAAGTAGCTTCAGAATTGTAGCCAATTTATGCATCAAGCAAGTAAAGTGGGTAATCACCCCCACAGAATGAACGAAATTGAGCGGTATTGTTCGTGCGTGGTGCCGTCTTCAAGGCTTTGTGCATTTTGTTCGAGTGGACGAAGGCCAGTTTTATCCACCTTTAAGTCGAAGTATTCCCCGAGTCAGCAAGAAAAGTACACAGATCTTTCCTAAGTTTGACCTCGGTGTCTTTTAAACGCGCTACTACCATGTTTAGAGTCTCGAGGTGACTATGTTGAGATGTGCCGGTTATTCATAAATCGTCAAGATATGTGCAAACATGGTTTATGTCCTTCAGAAGACTATCAATCAAGTATTGGTATAAATTGGGAACCCAACTTACTCCAAATGGTAGTCTTTTGTATCGAAACATATCCCGGTGCGTATTGATGATGGTGGCATCTTGGGAGTTTGAACTAGGACGACTCAGTTTTAAGCATGTTTCGGATCCGAAGTTGCACAGGAGAGGATAAGGGGTAAGGTTAGTTGCTAAATTGATCGTTAGTCACCGCAAACATGCAAAGAACCGTTGAATTTAAGAACAGGTATGAATGGGGCTGTATAATGTCCGCTTTCTGTAGGCGATCCAGGTCTTCTTCGACCTTCGGTACAACTAAATAGGGGATTGAATGTGCCTTGAAGAACTAGGAATTCTGATTGAAATTGGGATTAAACAGGTCGACCTCGGAAGTGGGTGGTACTATCGTCATGAAATAATTATTTACGATTTGCTAGCAGGGAGTCCAGAGTCGGCTTAACACCAAACCGATGCACTAAGGGTAACACGGAAGGCACGCATTTTACCCGAATATTGGCATCTTCCGACAAGATGAACTGGCAAATATCGAAGTTTTCCATTAACAGGTATTGCTGCAAACAGTAACATATTGTTGAGACGCAGTTTAGAGGGCAGGATATGCCCGACCTTTGTGCAAGCAAAGTACTTCGACCTTCCCAAATTTTATTTTGTCTCGACGCAACCTACAAAGGGAACAGGAGCGCTCCCGCGTAATACGCGAAGACTTGGGTTAGATTCCAGCAGGGGCATACATTCGCGTGTCCTAACCCTAAACTACCTCTAAATCAAACATCAATTGTAACCCTCAACATACCTTTAAATTGAGCATGAAACGTTAAATTAGCGCTAACCTTAATTTCATTCGAAACCTTAACTCTACATTGAACCATAAACCTAATACTAAGTACCCCAAACATTGGTGCCCACTCATATTTAAATATAACCCTAACTTGACCCCGCCCATAACCCTAACTCTAACCTCCAGCACGAACTTAACCTAACAACGTCTACTTAGGTAAATTTAGTAGCGATTCCTGGATGGTAAACCCAATCAGACTACAACCCATATCCTTAGCTCTACCCCTTGCGTCTCTGAGCTCTACAACGAGGAATTGCACTGCTGGAGTTCAGAGGGTAGGTTTGATTTTCATATTTGCAGTCGTAGTGGGTACACGCATTGTTGTGGGATTGTTGGCATCTGCCCAATCAGAAAAGGCCGTGAATTCCTGGAAGCAATGCACTCAGATGAGGCATGCATCAA